>LQNS02278096.1:16428558-16453366 GCA_001587735.2 Parhyale hawaiensis | reverse complement strand
CTCTCGGGGATGCCGTTGGACCAAAAGGTCTCATCCGCCTTTAGAGTGGCATTTCCTCTAACTCAGGGGCTACCCAGAGCCCCAAACCCAAAGCCAGCTCATACAAAGTGGCGTCCGGTGGCTGGACAATGGAGGCGGCCTGATTATGCGCAGGCCATGCAAGGTTATATATTATATGAAATCATACATTTTATTAGATATTTAACTGAAATTTTCGCTGATAACCTACATAATAATGTATATCAAAAAACTAAGATAAATAGGTCCCCTTACCCTCCAGAACCCTCTTCAGCCGATCCCCCTCAGGAGCTATATGATGGACCATTGGGTTAGGTTAGTGTAGGTTCGTGTATCCTATGTTATGGGGAGCAGCGACCCCAGAGGTATGTATAGGTTACCTTAGCCATTATCTAAGAGTTCGGGACTTTTGTCTTTCGTTCCCACNATGATGGACCATTGGGTTAGGTTAGTGTAGGTTCGTGTATCCTATGTTATGGGGAGCAGCGACCCCAGAGGTATGTATAGGTTACCTTAGCCATTATCTAAGAGTTCGGGACTTCTGTCTTTCGTTCCCACTTTACTTCCATCCGATTTCATTCTCATAATGATGTTACTTTCTTCTGTTTTTCCATATTTTTCTCACCTTGCTATTCTTATGTGCGTTGATCCCATATGGGAGCACTTAGTGCATGGGTTCCCCGTTCTTATTGGCATTCTCTATGTCCCTTATTTCTTCCTCTGTGAGATCACCTTAGTTGTGAAGATGGAGGCTTAAACTAGGTACAGTATTCACCAATAATCTAATTTTGAGTCGGTCGCGGAAGCGGCCGGTGACACTCTTGATGAAAGCATCGACCATGTACCTCTAGCTCATATTGATTTCATTTTTAAGACTGTACATGACGCTCTGGCTCTCGGTGTTGACCTCCCTGACCTTTCACGTCCAGATGGAGTTTAGTCCAGGGGGTTCAAGTCAGACGAGAGAGGCCAAAGGATGGTGGCCCGAACTCAATCCCCTCCGAGATCAAGAATGCCAGCTTTGACTTGGCTGTGTGGGAGGAGGCGCCGTCTTGCTTGAAGACATAAGTGCCAGGGGGTAATTTTTCCTTATTCAAGGCAAGATGTGTTTTTCAGCATGTTCTGGTACACCACGGCATTGACCTCATTCACGGGGATGACGATCATCGGGCACTCCTTGCTGTCGTTGGCCCTTGCCAAGGACCGCGATCTTCGCAGGATTCTTAAATGCCGAGTTGAACTTGATCTCAGGATTTACCAAGTTCACGGGAAAATCAGAGATGTACTGTATGTGCCCTTTTGCTGGTTGACCACGACGTCCATGACAAAGAGCTCGTGAGAAAATTCACATCTTCTTGGCTTTGGCAGAGTTCTATATCCAGTTCTTCAAGACCCTCGTTCACTCCAACTTTTTCTCAGCCCTCGGCACGTCTCTAATCTTCAAGCTCTTCGACCAAAAGTCCTTGACAATTATCTGGCCAGTCTAGTGGCTGATCTTGAGGGTCGTGGACACTTTTGAGATCGTGGCCTTCGTGTTCTTGTTGATCAAGTTTTGGGCCTTCTTGATGTTGGCCATCCTTCTCACTGACCTCGGCCTTCCACTTCTTGACTAAGTATCAAGACTCTGACCAGCTTTGATCAACCTCTTGATTTTCATGACGGTCGACTTGGAAATGGACACCGGGAGGTCCATCACGATGTAAACGACCCGCTTGTAATAGCTGAGAGATGGCCATATCATTCGCCACTTAACTTTGGATGACGAACATTTTTGAGAAATTTTTTTATTTTGTTTTGTTGTGATAACCTAAAAGAATGCTTCGTCAAAGTTCCAACTTGATCTAAAAGAATCAATCAGGGACAATTAGTTACCTGGTGTGAGAACTATTGGGCGACCGTTTATTTGTCTGTAGATGTGAACTTTCTATCTACGGTATGTACAACAGCTCATCAGGTTGAAATTGCCCAATTTGTAGGTATGAGGGTAGACTCACGCCGGGTTGCCCCATGGCTACCTATTCTTTCTGTATTTAATAAATAAAATCGCCCCCACTTTTTCAGAAAAAGCCTTCGAAGCGGCAGAAGAGTAAGCAACAAGTCAGTGTTGCAACAGTTGTGAAAAATAGCACCACTCCAGCATTTGGAAAAAGTGCTGGCAATGTGAAGACAGCAAATAGCGCACTGGATAAGAAGCGAAATCAGCAACGCATATTGTTGAGATTACACGCCAAAAAGGAAGCGATGCGTGAAAAGTTTGAATCTGAGAGGCAATTTGCTCTGGAGGTGAGTGCTGTTTATGCTTATTGTCGTAGTTCAGTCGGTACTCTGCCTATGTGCAGATACGCGACCTGCTAACATTTGAGAAATGTTTAGTTCCCTGCAAGCCTTAGTACGGTTACAGTCTATTCAAGTGAAATTGCAGCTCTGGCAATCTGCCGTTGTTTCACACGGTTACAGTCTTTATTCAAGTGAAATTGCATTCACTTTTTCTTTATTCTTCTTGCGAAACGATTAGACCCCTTCAGCGAGTAGAAAATAAACGAGCGAATATATATATTGGGTATTTTCACTATTTTGAGTTATTGTCACCATCACAAAGCCCGCGTCAAGTTTGATTAGTGATTTTAACGCCATAACTGAACCTGTAAAAGTGGCCACTTAAGAAAGGGTCATTATTCTAGTGATACTTACGTGAATATGGTGATATTAAAACTGTTTTCGCCTCTCCTGATAAATATCAATTTTTTGGGTTAATGAGCGAAATAATGAATAGTAATGTCTTCATTCAAATATATTTGAATACGCTAGTAAAATCTGAAAAATATTAGTGATTTGTGATTAAAAACAATAAATGCATTGAAATATACCTATTTAAGTTCTAAGTACCTTACACACTGTGCATTTTAATTTCATCGGTATTTTTCTTAATATTGAACTGCACCGGTCCAGGCGGCACACACGCCAATCTCGCACGATTTGGAAGGTTCAAAGGGTAACCAAAGTATTCTAAACTTTATATGCTCGCACATAACTCGTAGCTCTCTTGTACATAGTAAAGATGGTTCTTGTGTATGCTGTTAAATATTGCATATTTACCCTATTGACTTCTTTGTTATTGATATCCAAGCTTTAAAACGCTCATTACACAACTTTGACTTTCTTTAGCTTAGGAATGTTTAAAAGATAGTTCCATTTACTGGGAAAAGATACATGTGTTAAAGATGTCTTAGCACAGAGGATGGCGCAGAGAACGAGAACGTTCGGAAAAACTCGATAAAAAAATTTAACTCCTTCTTAATACATGTTACACAGCTATTTTACGATGAAATTTACTTGACATCAATGATTTGCATTGCTAACTCTCAACATCTTAGAGCATCATCGTTTGGGCCCACTACAAAAAATAAACAAAAACCAGTTTCCGCTTAGAATTTGGCCAGTTTAAGCATTGACCAATCGAACAAAGACTGCTAAACTCGGTCACGTGACCATCTGATTGTCAACAAACCAGCATTACATTGACGTTTTTCGCTCGTGTTAGTTCACGAAGTAAAGTAAAATATCCAGTGTGTTTGAACAATTTAATTTCAATAAGCTAGTCTGTTGTTTCTGCAAAGTCAGATGAGTGTTCACTACCACGAAAGAAATATTAAAAAAAATATATGGTCCAGCTTCTCAGAAATCATTCCATTATGACGTAATTATCTCTAAATATTGTAAATATGCTCGAATAATCACTTCACGGCAACAAATTTTTTTTAACCTAAAATGAGGCTCAAAACCTAATTCTCTCTCTATTTCAGTTTAACGATCTCAACAGCACTGGGCAGGTTGAAAATTCCGCCAAACTCCCGTAAGCAAAAACTAGTTTTCGTTTAAAAAGCGCCGAAATCTGGCGAAACTCGACACTAATGAACTGTAAGGCACTTAAACGAAAATCAGTTTTAGGTTGCGGTCTCAGTTGGCCCAATTTTTATTTTTATACTTGGACTTGTGTGTGTGTGTGTGTAGCTATATATATATAGTGCGAAATTTATCTATATTATAGGTATAGGGCGAAAGGCCATTTATTATCAACAACGCTAGTCAATTTATCTTTGGCATAGTACTGCACCGCCGCTGAAACAATGAATGCTCAAATAATCATGGGATTTTAAGTAAATAGTGCGCATCTTGCAACCTGATTAAAGTTAATAAATATGGATAAAATCTTTTCAATAGCTTGAAAATTGATAACAAAGAAGTCAATAGGGTAAATAGGAAATATTTAATACAAGAATCATCTTTACTATGTACGAGAGAGCTACGAGTTATGTACGAGCCAATGAAAGTTAGAAGACTTTGGTTACCCGTTGAACTTCCAAATCGTGCGAGTTTGGCGCATGTGCGTCCAGGCACATCTCTAATACTTACGACTTACATATTTTCTTTGTTAGGTTTACAAATAACGTCTCACTCCCCAGAAGCCCTACCTTATCTGCTTCTCAGTATAAATATCCTCCAATGTTCACTGTTGGTACGGTGTTCTTGGCCAAAAAAGCTTTGCCAGATTTCCTGTGAACATGTGAAACATCTATTGTGCCCAAAGAGCTCGATTTTTGTTGTGTCCAACCATAAAACGTGCTTCCAGAAGACAATACTTTAGTCAATGTGACGTTTTACAAACTCCATCCTTGCTTCAAGATCTACAGGCTTGAGTAATGGGATCTTTCTCGAACAAAAAGCTTTCAATCCAGCTCTCTTCGAAACTCTTCTAATAGCGTATCGAGATACATTAGCTCCAGAGTCCCACTGAGCATCTACAATGCCGTTTGTAGTAGCCCTAAGGTCTTGGTTGGAATATCTAAAATTCTTTCACTCTGCTCTCTCAGACCAAACCCTTTTTCTTCCACGTCCTATCTTGTTTTTGACATGATCTTGTTGGGCATACTCCTCGATAATATCTCGAAGAGTTGACTTTGGAAATTTTATCATAGCCTTCCCCTTTAACGTGACAAGCTACAACACATTTCCTGAAATCTTCACTGTGTTCTGTAACCGTCACTATCACAATAATATCTTATTTTTTTTATGGAAATATACATACTATAACTATTGTCTGAAATGAAATAATACCACAATTAGTATGCAGACATTTGAATACGAAGTTCTAACAACAAATATATGCAGGAGGACTTTGAAGCAGAATTACGCACTATACATAGTACCATGAAATAAACCGTGCCAATAATTTCTGCAATATTTACCTTTCTGCTCACTACTCTCTTATTACAGCAATTTTCAAAATTCTGATTGCTGCAGGTGAAAATACTGGTGTTTGTATGTAATTAACATTCATCCCAACCTCCTGCACATAATTTTAAGAACAATACGTGTGTTTAATTGTACCGTGGCAGTAAATATGTTAATGACTGTAGCTACATATATTATACGCTTACTGTTTGCGGCTTGGTTGTATGCAAAGAGCTTGGGATAGGCCATATGATTAGGCTCGTTAGGTTCACCCATCCGTCTTATGCTCAGGACACAGCCCAGCCAGCAAGTGCCACCTTGCCGCCGCTCCCCTCCAAAAATAAGCCCCAGTCAAAAGCTGGAATTAAGCAGAGGAGGCGTCGGGAGCGCCGCAGGCGGGAGCTGGGCCTCGATATTACAGAAACTAAATTGGTAAGTTCTGTCCATTTGAACTGGAAGAAGCTTCGATTTAAAGCCATGCAGGCGGCATAAGGCGAGCCATAGGCCGGAGGGTTAGGCTAGTTATGTTCGCACATCCTTAGCCATGCCGACGTCTTGTTTTCATGTCTCCTTTGCTTGCTATCACTTTTATACTGTTACTGATGATGCTTTTTTTTTAGTTCTTCCTCATCTTTCCCGACCGATTTAGTGTTCCCATGTGTTTGGATCCTGCGTGGGAACAATCTCGTGCATGGGTTCCACTTTACTATATACATACCTTTTGTCCATTATTTCTTACTCTGTTAGATTGCCCTTACAATAGAGACGGAAGCCTAAACTAATTGAAGTAATAGATATCTAAAAAACTGAGTACCTATAATATTACCGATAAGCTAATTGCAATAAATAATGTTAGTAGCTGAAACTGATGTATAGAGTTAATGTGTTCATTGATTTTATGCGCAGGAGCCATATTCCTCAATGTCGTATAAGTCATCTCCTATTTCCTTGCTTTGTACATGCTGATAAAGTACTGGCCGCCGCAGAATATACTTATAGTTTGGAGGCGCGGCATAACTCGATTGTGTTACCACAGCCGTAGCCAATTGCAGTTTTTTATCCTTTCTGCTATGTAGAGTGTACACTCTCTGGCATTGCGCCAGGCTGCAGATTACTGTTGTAAGGGATTTTTGGGATCTTTGAGTTCCTCGGATTTGGAGTCAGAGTCCGTCACCTGCTGTTCCCAGGTGTCGGAGTTTTACTTGTGACGTCCAGCCTCTCTAGGTCCACACAGGATCATCTGTTTTTGTTCCGAGGCAAGCTCGCTGTACAGTCTTTTGACTTATTGTTCCTTGTTGCTATTTTTCCGTAGTTTATCTCGTTGTTTCATATGTGTTGTGACATCCCTCCTCAGTCAGTATTAGCGTCCAAGCATCTTAAACTCTTGTGAGTTCACCCTACTATAGTTACGCTCTTTTTAGGCAGCTATGCAAATATGCTTCGGCGAGATGAGATACTGCAGCTTTCTCGTTGACAGCTCGATTTCAACTATCGATGGGTTGGACCACCCGGCAGTCTCGTGGTGCTCATTACTAAGCAGCCGAATATTTATTACCTTATTGTGCCGATACACAGCTGTGCTCACAACGCCACGACTGCCTACATTGCATTTGGATGCCTAGAATGGCGTACGGGACCAAAAGCTGACGTCTGAACCTTCCTTTGAGCACCAATGCAAATTCCTTACGTTCTTGGAAACCTTTGCGAGATGAATCTGTCAGCGAACCCAGGCAGTGAGTGCAAACGCTTCAGACACGCTCATTGAGATGCACCGAGACCGTCATTTCTATTAGGTGTAGAGGAGCAGCGAGTGAAGTTGTGGCTTTCTTAGTTACTGTCTAATTCATGAAGAAATACCATAAGCCTTTGTTTACAATTTGAACTCCGAAGTGAGTTAGCAGATCCCAAGCGTAACCAATTAGCTACCTATATATCGATAACATCTCAATTCTCAAGTGTAATCAATTAGCTATGAATCTAAAAAATACTACTGTAATTGTATTCAGTTAGCTAGGTATATAAATCATCTCTCGTGTAATCAAATGGCTACGCATTAAGAATATCCCAATTGTAGGCAACTAGCGTTGTATCTAAAACATCCCAAGGTCATCAGTTGATTGTATTTGATAGCTAGCAGTAGATGAGCCAATAGCCTAATTCCGAGAGAGCAGCGGTGACTTGCGCTCCATCCTCTCATGAAATTGCCATTACACTAGGCTAGGTCAGAATCCTGGAGATATCCAAGGAAAAAAAGAAGAAGACGAAGAGCATGATCTCTGCCAACGCGTTGATCTTGCAAGCACTATTAAATGCTTCAGATTCGCAGAACTCGGAGACGTTGATTTTTGGGGGGCATGAAAGATAATGTCTTAGAATCTTTGGCCGTTACGAGTTTGAACGCTTGAGGGAGGAGTCCGTAACTGTGGAGAATGTTGCTGCCAATGTCTGTCAAGACAATTTTTAAACGTATTTACTGACTCTGCACAGACAATTCTGGAGTAGAGTCTATTTCACATGGTCACTGTCAAGTACGGAAAGAACTGAGACTAGTTTTTCAATCTTTTGCTTCAGTTTCTGGCCATTGTTTCGTAAACGATTATTAAGGTCTCTGCCAAAAAGTCCCGTTGTTGGCACGTTGTTGAAGCTATTCGAGCACTAGGATATTTCTATTAGTTTTCCCCCGAGAAATCTTTCTTCGAGAGAGACTAGTTCCACTTCTTTTAGGGGACATTCGTATGGCTTGTTTTGTAGCTGAGTTATCAATTTTGTTACTCTGCATTGGCTCATTTCTATTTTATCGATATCGTTGCACTTGCGTGGCGATCAGAATTGAACAGCATATTCTGAATGCAAGCACACTAGTGCTTTGTGAAAAGGAATGATTATGCCCCTGGATTTCTACTGACAATTTCAGTCTCTCAGGGTTCATAGGATGGGCTACAGGGTTCGGTTAGTTTAGGTTCAATCATCCTCTTATTGAGAACAGGTCTCCTAGGGACCCTGTAGGCTGTTAGCCAATAGCTAGGGCTTCGGGATGTCTGTCTTTCGTGTCCACTTTGCTTCCTTCTGATTTTATATTCCTACTGATCTTAGTTTCATCTGTTCTTCCTCTTCTTTCCCGATTTGCTGTTCCTGTGCCGAAATATCCTCGTGCATAGGTTCCACGTGTCTATCATCATACTCTGTGTGTCCCTTCTTTCTTCCTCTGTGATAGCGCCTTAGTTGTAGAAACTGAGACTTGAACTTCTGATTATCGTAAGAATAAAACTTGAAATTCCTGGCAATGAATCCCAGTACTCTGCTTGCCATTTTGACACTCTTGTCAACTTGCTGACTGTGTTGTACATTGCTTGTGATAATTATTCCCAGATCACGTTGTTAGTTGACAGCTGCCATTTTTTCCTGCTCATTTTGAATTGGGCTAAGGGGTTCTTAGGCTCCGGCCCGACGTGTAGGTATGACTGAGCATTTGTTATCATAGAAGCTCATCTACGTAATTGAGAACCATGTCCTGAGGTGGTCGATGTCTTGTTGGAGCTCAGTTCTATTCCTGGTAGGATGGCATAGTTTACCGTCATCTGCAAATTCACTGATCTTACTGGGGATGTTAAGGTCAAAATCAATGATGTAAATTATGAACAGATTTGTGCCAAACACGCTACCTTGTGAAACCCTTGATAAAATCGGTGTCTGGTTTGAATAGTCTCTGTGGATGCCATGGACTTCCAATTTTTACAGTAACTGTTGATGGGAACTTGATCCAATCCTTTTGTTAATCTACGTAAACCATATCCACACCTTTTTCATTATCTTCGATTTCCGTAACTTCCGAAAAGAAGTCCGGTAAGTTGGTTAATCAGCTTCTGTTATCTCGAAGGCCATGCCGGGTGTCGGAAATGAGCTGGTGCATTCTCAGGCTGTTAGTGATGCACTTCTTCAAGAGGCTTCAGTTGGCTAGGTGTCTATAAAATTATCCAAGTGTAGCCATGCAACTATGTCTTGCCGAATTACACAGAGCAGCTTATTACGGATGGCTGAATTTGGGTGTGTGCATTGTATCAGTTTCTACTGAAGTGGCTCTAGCAAATGAAAAAAAAATATGGGATAACACTTTTCCTATCCATACCACAGATCATGGATCTACCCCTAACAAAGACTTTCACTTTTGAGCAGCTGTCTCCCTCAGGGGTGTAGTCTGGCGGCTCGTTTACCTGCCACAATATATATAGGCCTCACGAACCCAAGAGCTGTCTCGAGTGCCTTTTTCGTAGCATATCTTGCAAATGGCTGACAACGAGGTTAGTTTTGTAAAGTTAGGTAGGCTTTCCATGTACAGTACCGTCCAAAACTAAGGGACAAATTTTCAAAACGGCATAACTTTTTTCTAACCATACCAGTTACTTCTTCTTTTGCATACTATTAGCCAGTAAGATGTTAATTATTCTGTTAAAATTTGAGACATGTATGAAGGATAATAAAAAAGTTATGAACGAAAAGCTTTTCTCTTTAAATTTATGACGTCCAAAACTAAGGGATAAAAAAGAAAAATTTAGTTAATTTCTCATTCAGTCCGTATTTCTTTATTTATACTGAAGACAAAGTTTGACACTGCCATTTGCAAACATTACTGTTCGTTACATGATGGCACCAAGTCAGAAAGTTGATTATATCCTGCGACAAGATGTCAAGTTTCACAAGAATAATTTCACTAATAGAGAAATTTCTGTGAAGGTAGACCGTTCGAACAGTGTTGTGGACAGAATAGTAAAGTCGTACGATGAAACCGACTGCATTGGTGCCCCTAAAAAAGCCGGCAGGCCCCGTAAACCGTCAGTTAAAGAGGACAGAGTCATCCAGCGTACGTCATTGAAGGATTGTTTCCAGTCCTCAGCTGCGATAAGTAGAGAAATGAATGACACAACATGTATGAATGAACGTCTCACGTCAGACCGTTTTTCGGCGCCTTCAAGAAATAGGAAGAGTTAGCAAACAAGCATGTTAACTGGTCCCATGAAAATTGGGCTAGAGTGTTTTTCAGTGATGAAAGCAAGTTCAATTTGTTTGGTAATGATGGTAAGAACTTTGTTAGAAGACGTGAAGGTGAGAAATTGAGTGTAATGTGTACTAAGAAGACTGTGAAGTTTGGCGGTGGGAGCGTGGTGGTTTTTGGCATGTTCTCTAGTCAATGGACATCGCCTCTCATTCGTTTGTAACCCCGTGTGAATTCTCAGGTGTATAAAAGTTTGTTGGAAGGTATTGTCGGGCCAATATTGTAAACCCAGGTGTCCCCAGCCCTATCTTCAAGCAAGATAATGCCCCCTTGCCACAAGACAAAGACAGTCATGAGTTACCTTGAGCAACAAGATCTCGAAGTTATTTATTGGCCACCAAAAAGTCCTGTCCTAAATCCAATCGGGAATCTTTGGCAAACTCTAGGGGTGAAAGTCATGGCAAGAAACCGTATCAATACGGAAGATCTTTGAAAGAAGCTTCAAGAGGAATGGGCGAAAATTTCTGTTGAAGATTGTCATCTCATTCGGTCATGTAGTCGACAATGTGCAGCTGTAATCGAAAGCAAGGGACTATTTACCAAATATTGATTGTTCACCACCATTTTGCTAAATATTTCTAGCAAAATATTGAGTTAAATGCATTTTTTCTTGTTTGTCATTTAGTTTTGGACGTTATAAATTTCAAGAGAAATGCTTTTCGTTCATCACTTTTTATTATCCTTCATACATGTCTCAAATTTAAAAAAAAAAAATCAACTTTTTACTGGCTAATAGTGTGCTAAAGAAGTACCTGGCATGGTTCGAAAAAAGTTATGCCGTTTTGAAAAATTGTCCCTTAGTTTTGGACGGTAGCTACTGTATACATTATTTCCATTTCTGTTCTGCGAGGTGGGCTGCTGATTGAGGTGGCCAACCTAATGTGCGGAACTTCTATACCTTCTTTCTGTTTTCTCCCCTTCTGAGTTTCATGCTTTGCGCCTTGTTTCCTTTCCTGTAGTAGCGCACGAGGCCACGCAACAAATTATGTGGTATTTGAATACTGCGCGATTATCTCTATTAGAACGCCTGAATAGCAGCTACCGAGGTTAAATCAAGTGTTATAATAATAATTTAAGCAGCTGTCGCTTCCAGGGGTATGTTCGGGCGAGCCCTTTCCATGCGGAAGTAGGAGGGCACAGAAACCCTCCACACGGGTGTTTCTTGTTCCTGTCTTCTTCTATTTTTTTTCGATTCTGACTCTGTAGCGCATGGCTGAGCAATTTTCTTCAGCCGAGCCGTGTACTGTTAGTGGTGCTTTGGGCCTTATTCCCTGTCGGAAGTGGCGCACTTGACCAAAATTTGAGACAGAGCTCGCCGTCCCTCCAAACCTCCCGGCGGAAGTGCTGAAACAAATGTTCAACTTCTAGCACCTGATGGCTTAGAATTGCTTCGCTAGCAAACCTTATCACTAATGTCACCTAATCTTGTGCAGCCGTCCCTGCCCGGTGTCTGCGTGTCTTCTACTGGAGAGGTCAGTACTCATTTGCTTTGCTGTCACATGCCCATGGGAGTAGTAGAAGTAGTAGTGGTGGCAGTAGCAGTAGTAGTAGAATTACTAGCGCTCGCTCCTTGGAGGACATGATGGAATATTCCTCACTTATTTTAGTAAGATAATTTCACTGTTACTGTACTTAACCTTTACTCGTAGCGTAGTGTCTTTTGTTTAACGACTTAATACTACCTTGAGCCTCACCTCGTATCTTGTCTTATTAAAATACGCTGCAAGTCTAAGATTGTTGTATTTTTCAGTGCCGCTTTCTTCCATTTTTTAGCTTAAATATTTTTTTTTAATTTCGGCTCCATTTGCTTTGTTGCGAGAACGCCCCAGGGTTACTGAGTCCTGACTTGGCTCTAGGACATCTTGCTGACCAATGTTGCTGGTGTTGTAATCTACTGTTGGTGGTCCAAGTTCTTCTGCGCTGACTATAGGTGGGGATGCCCGGCGGCGTGTACCGGTCATATCTCATGACCATCTTCAGGCCGTGATGGAAGGTAGAGAAAACTAAGCAAGCGACTGATGTTGACGATGAGGTGTTTACAGTGAAGATAAAACAATGCTATTGAGGGTTGACGATTGCTTCTTTTTGTAGCTTCTTGGCGGTCGGCGGCCGTGTAGGTGCGCTCTGGTTGGCTTCTGAGCTATGGTGACTCGCTCTGTGATGTGTTCATTGAGGGAGTGCTTGCGCTGCACTTAGTCGCCGTGTAATTTGAGGGCTTTACAGGAACCGCTAACTTTGTTGTCGATGTTTTGGACCTTTTGGTTCTATGTATAAGGCTTTTATCACTTGAAGACGCTGGCAATTACCTTTTCTATGGAGGTTTGATGTTCCTGAACTAACGTATCTTTTGTGATGGATGTTCTATGGGTCTGTTCAGTATGATTGTTCATGGCTCATTTTCCAAGATGCATTCTTAAACGCCTGTGTAGGGTGGTAATGGTCATATCAATGCATGAGTTGTTTTGGAGCTTACAATCTCCACGTTTTCATTTCAACTCATATATGACACTGGTTTGCTTCAGCGGTGGGGTGATGTTATTTTTGTGACGAGTTGGCTGATGGTCGCACTTTGTAATAAACGCGGAGCTTCAGTTGATGGTTTACGTCTGTGCAGCTTGCGCTGTTCTTGATTATTTTCTGGAATACGCATTCATCCGTGTTGCATGTTGCGGACTTTTGATTTTCGTAAAAAAAAAACACTGTGGACGTTAGCATGGTCGCGCGGTGCTTATGCGGCCATAGGTCTGGTGTTGAGGTAGTGTTGCAAAATGCAGGTCAATTGCTTCTCAGAATATTCATTATTGATCAGAGATTTTTCCAAATTACTGCTGTGTAGATAAGCTGCCAAGTGGAGGATTTTATAGTCAGGTGAATCAAGGACTTTATAAAAGTTCGAATCCCATACCCCAATAGAGAGTACGGTGTAGTGCTGGGTCGGATGTCATTTTTGGACATCCGCGGATGCGGAGGCAATTGCGGATGTTACCATCTCGACATCCACGGATGTTCAAGAGAGGTGCGGATGTTCCGCGTATGCGGATATTCGCCTCGTCACAAACACACACACACACCCCCTCTCACCACGGCAGTTTGTACAACACTTGGGAAGAAAACTTAGATGGTGCTTTGTTGACATGGACAGCGCTTACACATTCCAATCCAAATGAAAGTTTGCAGTTTTCAGTGCTATGGATGAGTTTAGTCTTTTGTGATAAACCTGCACATCCGTGCCTCCTTTGCTACGAATTTTACAGTTCTGACATCCGCGGATGTTACCATTTTAGCATCAGCGGATGTGGATGTCAAAAAAGGTGCGGTTTTTCTGCGGATACGAATATTCGCATCATCCCTAGTACGGAGTAGACTGTCGTAACTACCGGGCTTTGCATAAGTCCTGACCTGTTTTTTATATTCAAAGTGTGAAACTTATTTCAAAGACTTGATGAAATTATGAAATTTATGGACAATGACTTTTTCCTAAACTATTTCAGATCATATAATAGCTGGTAACAGTGATCATTTTTATACATTGTTGGTAATGGAAACAAAAAGGATAAAAATAGCAGCTCTCCTCCGCGCGGGTCACCAGAAGGCTGTTGTAAAATGTCACTTTATCAACGGTGAAACGGGGCGAAAACCGCCTCATGAAAGCCTCAAAGATCGACCACGTTCAGGCAAACCACAAGTTATTCAACGGAAGAATGCTCGAAGAGCCTTTGAAAATGATCCGAAACTCAAAATGACTGAATTTGCAAAAACGAAGATTTTTCTGTCAAGATCTGTAAAGAGTGAAGGTGGAAAGAGCTTAAAGCGTCAGAAAAGACCTCTGCTAACTGCTGACATGGTTAAAAAGCGCCAAGAGCGATGTTCCCGCCTTCTTAACGACTTGAAAAATCATGGAAATCATCATTTTCTCAGATGAAAGACCTTCACCGTGGATCCTGTCTTTAATAAACAGAACGATCGAGCTATGAGCTTTGGCCAAGACATCTCTGATGTTCGTTATGTCTCCACCACAAAGCATCCTGCCTCTGTGATTATGCTTGGCGTTGTGACCTCCAATGGAGAGAAGATGCCTCCAGTGTGGTTCAAGAGCGGTTACAGGTTGACAGGGGCTGAATACAAGGATATCATGGCTACAAAAGTTCTTCCTTGGATCAGAAAAATCGTTAAAGATGGAGATTATGTGTTTCAGCAAGATGGTGCACCAGCGCACACGTCGAAAACCGTCCAAAACTGGATGAGCCAAAACATGACTTTCTGGCACAAAGACTTCTGTCCCCCACAGTCGCCTGATCTCAATCCTCTGGACTACAGCGTGTGGCCGCATATTGAGAGTAAAAAATGCAAAGATCGCCACCACAACAATCAGGAGCTGAAGCCTCTGTGAACCGCTCTTGGGCCCAGATGAGGAATGACTATTTCCGTATTGTGTGTAAGGACTTCCGACCACGATTAGGGTGTGTCATTGCTGCCAATGGAGGTCCTATTGAATAGCAATGTTGTTTAGATCGTAATACACTAATGCATTATAAATATTGTTTTATTTCATTATAAACAAAGCTTTTACAAATTTCGGATGGCAAATTATTAAAACAGGTCAGGACTTTTGCAAAGCCCGGTATGTTATCAAGTTACCACCAGGCCAGCCATCACTGAATAATATTAAATTCGCTCTCCATTCCTATACAACTAACAACATTGGAAAAGGCTTAAACTTCACCGGGAACGGCCAATGGCGATAGGAGCGTGAGCAAGATGCAAGTAACCACTCAGTAACAATACTGCTATATACTGTAGATATTAGAAAAATATGATTTCAATGGATTATTGAAATTACTCGATTGATGGTGCAATTAAGGTTTGAAACTTCGAAGTTGAGCTGGTGACAAAATCTGTAGACACTTCCAAATAATAGTGAACAACTCTAATGTACCAACAAGTGTGACACGATTGCTATAGAAACTATCTTCTTTAGCAGTTGAAATGCGCTACAGTGCGCACTGAACCTTAGAACAACTGACTATAAGTATGCCCTTCAACTCGGAGCCTACCAGAATACGAATTTTATCATGGTGACTTCCGAATGCTAAAAAAAACAAAGAACAACACTTCCATTACCGTGCCGAACAATCAAATTGCAACACAATATGGTTGAATAATGCTAACAGCTATAGAATTCACACTCCGTCTTGCAGTTCTCTACTGCATTGGCTCGTGCATGGGTTGCAAGTTCCTCTTGACATTCTTTATATCCCTTCTCTCTTTCTCTCCTTGGATCACAATGTACTCTGTGGGTAGGGAGGTGTAAACTAGGAAAATACCACTACTACATGGAATTGATACTATCAGCAGTTCGAGACAGACTATAAACGTGAGCTGAATGTTGGTGAATGGAGGGAAAGGAAAGATGAAAGAAAGAGTTGAAGGCCTACATCCTTCATAGTTACCACATCTCTCGTTGGTGCTCAGCTGCGAACCTCTTTATGTTGCACGCACGAAGCGGAGCACCCGCAACCTGCGAGACAATACATACCCTGTTGGGTACTTAGGAAAGGGGGTAAAGCTCGCAGAGACTAGACCAAGGAGATTTAATAGAAGAAGGACCCCTGCCGCTATAAATAAGGTAATCTTGCGTTCTAAGTGGTCGGGTGTGACTGTGACGCATTGATGAATGTCATCGGTGGAAGTGACGCTGGAGCAGCGAGTTTTATGGGGGAGCAGCAGACAAACTGATGTACTGATATGCGATTGGTGCATATGGCGACAGGCTGAAGCCACACCCGACTCTTGAGCTTCACGGACTAGGCTCCTAGCTCCCTCTTCTCTATTAAGCCTTCTTGGACTAGACTGGCTGCCATCGCACTGCTCCGGTTGCTTATATAGACTCAGGGAAACCGTACCCTACGTGTGAGAAGAACCTAATAGCTTTTGTTTTGTTGTTATTTAAGGGAGGCTGTATACTAACGTACAGTGAGCTGGATCAAACCTGATGCCGGAAATTAATAAGAATTATGATTTGAAAATCTTGAGCATTAGCTAGGCACTGAATATACGGATCCGGAGAATACAGAAGAGACTTGTGCAATGCACAATAGAGAATAAAACAATTACTAAAACGCCGCCTAATGGTCAGTAACTGATACGGTGCGAACTGTTTCAGTAATGCCTATAAATAATAATAGTTTGGAAGATTTGCACTCTTACCCCTTACACTTTTACTATGCCATCTTTGTAGCGCTTGGAACGTTCACTCCTCGCATTTGGGTATATTTTTGCATTGGTTGGTTTTATGACTACGGATGTGGTGTAGTTCTGGAATTTCCATCCATTGCGACGCCTAAAAAGTTAAGTTTTCAATGGTGCTTAATTCATCTGCGAAGGTCAGAACGGATGCGGTTTTCAGTTTCCTCGACTTTTCAGTACACTGAGAGAAATATTGATGCATCATTAAAATGAAGTGCATCATGATGGTGCATGTAGGGTCTTATGATGCACTTGACATGAATTGATGCACTTATGTATTTCGGTTTTGTGACAAAGCCGATGATGCACCAAGATGCATCGAAAACAGGTAAAATTGATGCACTTAAAGAGACTTTGAAAAACAATAGCGATCTGCGTGTTAGCATGCAACCGCGTCTTGCTTCTCACATGTAACATAACTACGAAGCTTTTGTCCACTTTCTTCCTGCGGAAATATATTTTTTTGACTGAAATATGTTTTTCTGTCTGCTGCGATGTTACACCAAACCATTCCATGCAACACCTACGTACATCTTGATGCTTATGTCTGAAACACCTACGTGAATAAAATTTTTTCTCAATGTAGTTGATAAGATGCTGTCTGGGACAATGAAACAGTCGTCTACGTAACGACAGTGTATCCGGGGCTTGATTGTCGGGTTCGCTTGAAGTAGGTACTTTATTTTCCAGGTAGCGCATGTGAAAGTGTGCGAATATTACGTTGTGGGGAGATCCCATGGTAACACCATCATTTGTAGCAAGAGAGAGGGTAGCGTCTGTATGCATAAAGTGTGACTTCGTGATACTTGCTCAAGTAGCCTCTTGAATGTTTCCCTCTCGATGGCTGGTAAGAGGCAAATTTTCACGTGAGCACCCTCGATTCAGTCTCTTGCATATGAATTCGATAGTTTCGGTGACTGGAACTTCTTTGAATAAAGACTCCGCGTCGAGTGATGCGAGAATGCCTTCTGGTTTTGCTGCTCTTAGAATTTGAAGGAATTCATCTGTTGAGTTGAAGTACCAGCTTGGTAGGTATGGCTGGAGTTTATTCAGTTATTTGGTTGTGTTGTACGTTGGGAGTGGTGACTAAAGATACAGTTGGCCTTACTGGATGGTCGGGCTTGTGTAGTTGTACGGTCAAAAGTCAGAATGCATATAAAAAGGCAATAAAGATAGTTGACTAAATTTTGAAATAAAATCAATGTATATACCATATAGGGTGTGGCACTTTTGGGAACAAACTTTAACATAAGATTAGGACCGGTAGAATAAATATTTTTTACAAATATGTATATGGTCTAAAGTACTTTGTGAAAAAGTTACAAAGACTGAAAATTTTTATTCACTTTTCTAAGTTTTAGAAAATGTGCCCTTAGCCGACAGCAGAGAAATATGGTTCCAACACAACAGTATTCTTCCACACTTTGCGCTTGATGTTAGGCAGTTATTGAATAGCCAATATCCAAATCGCTGGATTGGACATGGAAGTCCCTTTGCATGGCTGCCAAGGTCTCCTGATTCGATGTCCTTGGATTTCTACCTATCGGGATATGTTAAAAGCTCGGTGTACGAAACCAAGGTTCAGTCCGAAGAAAACCTTATGGGTATAATTACCTCCGCCAAAGAGGTTATGTTTTCGTCGTGTTTGTCTGTCTATTTGTCTTTCTGTTTCTTTGTCTGTCACCAAGATAACTCAAAAAGTTATCAACCGATTTGGACGAAGTTTACATCGATTGTTAGGTATCTTAGGAGGAACAGCTGATTAACTTTTGGTGAAGATATGTCCATCTGTTCGTTTGTCTGCCTCATTTTTCTCAATGCCATGACTGAAAAAGTTATGGATGGATTTTTATGAAATTAACATGTGTTGTTTGGTAAAGAACAAAGAGTAGATGGCCAAATTTTGGTAATGATCCGTTTGTTGATCCGTTTGTTTATGGTTGTTAGCACAATTCTAAAAAAAAAATAATGAATTTATCTTCATGAAATTTGTAGGGGTTATTAGTAATTTTAAAAGTCATAAATGATTAAATTTTGGCCCAGATCGGTTTGTTCGTTTGTATGTTTGACTCATGTTTGTTACAACGTTTGTTAGCAGTATACAGTAACTCAAAAAGTCATGAACGAATCTTCAAGAAAATTGCACAAGCTGTTATTACTATCAAAAAGCACAAATGATTGGATTTTGGAGTTTATACAGAGAAAATTATAGTTTCAGAGCCAATTTGAATTTTTTGCTACCGTTGCCGCGCTTGGCTGAGGTATGCACTCTCAGAGTGCTCTAGTTACCTCCGCCAAGGAGGTTATGTTTTCGTTGGGTTTCTCTGTCTGTCTATTATTCTGTCTGTCATAGAGATAACTCAAAAAGTTATGGAGCGATTTGGACGAAATTTGCCGGGATTGTTAAGCATGCTAGGAGATACAGACTTTTGGTGAATATCTGTCTATCTGTTTGTTTGTCTGTCTGCCTATTTTTTTGTTAGTGCCCTCACTTTAAAAGTAATGGATAGATTTTCATTAAATTTACATGACTTGTTGGGTTTATCTCAAAGAGTAAAAGATCAAATTTTTGTGATGATCTGTTCATTCGTTCTTTTGTTTGTCGCTGTGTTTGATTTTCTGTTTGTTAGTGCAATAACTCAAAAAATCATGGATGGATCTTTATGAAATTTTCAGGAATTGTTATTAATGTTGAAAGACATAATTTCTTACATTTTGGTGAAGATCAGTAGGTCCATTTGTGTGTTTGACTAATGTTTGTTGAAATGTTTCTTAGCACAAAACACTAAAAATACGGATGGCTCTTTATGCAATTTTCTGGAATTGTTAATAATGTTAAAAGACATAATTGATTGAATTTTGGTGATGATCGGTAGGTCCATTTGTGTGTTTGGCTAATGTATGTTAAAATGTTTGTTAGTGCAAGAGTTAGAAAAAAATGATGGATGGATTAAAAAGGCTTAAATCTTCTTACAATACCTAATACCTAATTATGGATGGATCTTTATGAAATGTTCAGGAATTGTTAGTGATGTTGAAAGACATAATTGATCAAGTTTTGGTGATGATCTGTTTCTCCATTTCTGTGTTTGAATTATTTTTGTTAAAATATTTGTTAGTAGCGTAACTTGAAAAGTTATGAACGGATCTCAAAGAAAATCATGGACCCTAATAAAACTATCAAAAGGCACTAGTGATCAGATTTTGGTGTTGATATGAAGAAAACTGTTGTTTCAGAGCCGATTTGATTTTTGAGTTACCGTTGCCTTGCTTGGCGGAGGTATGCCCTCTCAGAGTGCTCCAGTTCCTGAAGCATTGGCAAGAATTAATAAAACTCTTGAAGTATTCAAACTGCGTCCGGCAATCATTGCATCGGCGTTTGACTGCTTGTATCAAAGATGGGCACCAATTTGAGCATCTTTACCTCCGCCAAGGAGGTTATGTTTTCGTCGGGTCTGTATGTTTGTACGACTGTCTGCCTATCACCAAGATAACTCAAAAAGTTATGGATGGATTTTGACAAAAATGACAGGTTTTGTTATATATGCTAGGAGGAACAGATGACTAACTTTTGGTGAAGATCCATCCGTTTGTTTGTTTGTCTGCCTCATGTTTCTCAATGCCATAACTCAAAAATTTATGGCCAAATTTTTGTGATGATCCGTTTGTTTGTTCTTTTGTTTGTCACTGTTTTTAATTTTATGCTTGTTAGCACCATAACTCAAAAATAGTGAATGGATCTCTTTAGATTTAATAGGGGTTGTTAATAATATTAAAATACATAAATGATTAAATTTTGGTGCAGATCAGTTTGTTCGTTTGTATGTTTGACTCATGTTTGTCATAACGTTTGTTAGCTGTATAACTCAAAAAGTTATGAATGGATCTTCAAGAAAATTGCACATGCTGTTATTACTATCAAAAAGCAGAAATGAATAGATTTTGTAGTTGATATAAAGAAAATTATGGTTTCAGAGCCAAGATGAATTTCTTGCTACCGTTGTCTCGCTTGGTGGAGGTATGCGCTCTCAGAGTGCTTTAGTTTGTATTTGATCTCTTGCTTCATTCGTTAATAATAAAATTGTTTGCCTAACGTACACATTTCAATTCCTTGCTGCTCCTTACCAGTGAATATCAGATCAGTATTTCGCAAACCTAAAGTCTTTGTAACTTTTTAATGAAGCATTTTAGACCACATCTGTTTTTAGTAAAAAAATCTTTATTTTAATTGTCCTAACCTTATGTTGAAGTTTGTTTCCAAAAGAGCCGGACACCCTGTATATTTTTTTTTTTTTGTGTATGCCCTCTTATCTTTTGAAACTCACGATATAAGTGAAAAAAAAAAAAATGCTACGAAATTCAGCTCGTTGAAATAAGTTTAACAAATTTTTCATGATTGCTGTTCTCTATGAACATAGAGAGTTTGCATTGTTTGTTAACTTTTACTGTTGGAGATGCTACCTTTTATGTTTTTTTTTCATTACTGCTGCAAATTCGTCGTTTGTCGAGATACCGTTCTCGTTTTCCATTTACTGTGCTGTTTTCCTTTTATTTCGTATGAATTTCTTTGTGTAGCACAGAACTGGATGTAGTGGCAGTATATTCAAAATACTCTTCCTGGTCGTGATGGCTACAGAAACTTGTACATTATTTTTGTGATGATACTCGACAGTACTTACCTATTATTTACAAGACAGTAAGTAATTGATTGCACTCGGACATTGGAATGCATTCTTGGGAGAATCAGTAGTCGGGTAGGAACAATTATGAACTATCACCTCGAGTCCTTATTTGTGGCTTAGCTCATGTTAGCTTGTGCATTATATTCTGGCTCGTACAGTCTATCCCTGTCAGAATTATATGGGCCTCACGAACCCAAGGGCTGTCCCGAGATCCTTTTCCGCTGGATATCTTGCAGCTGGCTGCAGTTACTACTGACGGAGTTTATTTGGCCGTTCTATTCCGCGGGGCTCATATCGGAGTGCCACGGAAGGGACCC
Source organism: Parhyale hawaiensis (assembly GCA_001587735.2). NCBI lineage: Eukaryota > Metazoa > Arthropoda > Malacostraca > Amphipoda > Hyalidae > Parhyale > Parhyale hawaiensis. The sequence continues at coordinate 16,431,821 of LQNS02278096.1, read as the reverse complement.
TCAACACGAGCGTCTTCTTTCTGTCTTCCTTATTCGGCTCTTTGAGATCCCTTACGCCTTGTTTCCCCCCCCCCCTGTAGTAGCGCACATGGCCGACTCGAGACAAATGGTGTGTCAGTGAACACTTGATCGTCGTTCGTGTGTCTCCTCAGGGAGCATAGGATGGGCCATAGGGTTAGATTGATTAGGTTTGCCCACCCTATGCTATGGGGAGCAGCGCCCCAGGAAGGTTGTATAGATTGCCTTAGCTATTAGTAAGGCCTCTGAGACATCTATCATTTTTGCTCATTTTGCTTCCTTCAACCTTTATACTCCTACTGATGATGCATCGTTCTGTGTTCCTCCTCTTCTTTCCTGACTTGCGGTTCCCATGCGAGTTGACTCGTGCATGGGTTCCACGTTTCTCTTGACGTTCTTTATGTCCCTTCTTTCTTCCTCTCTTTATATCACAATATACTTTGTGGGTAGGAAGGCTTATACTAGGAGAATTCTACTACTCGTTGGTGTGCTCGCCCTACGGTCGCGGCTCCGGATATCACTGCTTGGATCACACTTCATTTTGGATGCGATGGTGAACCTAAAGCAAGCTACTACTAATCGGAAATATTACTTCAGGTCCAACTGCTCCCATTGGCTGAGACATTCACAGCTGCTCTGAGTGATGCTCTCACAGACGTCGCTGCTGCTCGTAACACCAAGGTCAGTGCGCTGCTTCTGCTCAGTTGTACAAGTCTAAAAGTTCTTAGAAATTTTGCTCCGAGCGTCATTACTGAACCAATATCAGGTGCCAGCGATCCTCTTACCGTACTACCAGTCAGAAATCAGATGGTCAAAAACAGTGATGACAATGAGACGCTAGTTCTGAATTATCTCTCTGTAGTATATAATACTAAGATATATTACCAAGGATTTCGTTGTATTCTCACATCATCTGCATGCAAACGCAGCGCCATTAGCACTCACCTAAGGACTATTGTAAACAGGACGTGTACATCCAGCTTCTTCCGAGCTCCGCTAGTAGAGGCCATTGCATTTTTAGAAACTTAACACTTTCTCTTGGACCAATTTATCAAAATTTACTCCTTCAATGCAGTGAAAGTGATTAAAAGCTCCTATATTGATATTATAAATCATTCAAAGTTGCTGTTATGCTGTGAAATACCAAGTTTAGCGGGGAGTAGATGTACCGTTATGGGCCAGACCAAACCATTCCGCTCCGACCCTCCTTGTGCTATTGCCATTACATCGGAATCTTAGTAGCCCAGACTCTGGGGAGGAGGGTGCCTGTGTACATTTCTCTTTCACAGCTGTACCATGTATTTTCCTATTTCATACGATGAGGATAAAAAAAAATTGGATAGAACATTCGCACAAGTACGTTTTTGAGGGAGCTGGGCAAGGGGAGTGAGCTTAAACTTATCAACTGTGGACCGATTGTTCTGAAAATTGCTCAGAATATGTATTTTTGAAAAGGAAACACATTTCTTGCTCCAACAACTTTCTTAATTTAGGCCTTAGTTTTTGAGATAAGGGGAAATATATATAAATATATATGTAGTTTTTTTGAAATTTCAGAAGAATAAAACTCACTGAGTTTTCATGATAGTAATGAAAAATAATGACCGTTTTGGAATCTGAAACATTCCTAACAAGACTATAGAGCTGGATTCTCCATTTTTTTTGTATTTCGTTACGATTCCTAACTAAAATATAGGGAAAAACTAAGGATTTGGTTCTGAGCTCCGATAAAAAAATATTATGAATGCAAAATGGAGAATCCGCTCTATAGTTTAGGAATGTTTCAGACTCCTAAACTATCACTGCTTTTTTTTCCTGGCAAGACAACTCATTGAGTTCTATTCTTTCAAAATTCACCAAAAATACATTTTGTATATATATATATATTGCACAGATCAATAATCCCACTCGCACCTGGAAATATCCAGGAAGGTAGCTCACAGTCTTACCCTTTTTTCGAGTTAGATAAATACAATAGGTGTCCGCCTCGCTATGCATGAGGTCCCAGGTTCGTATCCCGCGGACCACCTACTGTATATATATATATTTGTATGTATTTCCCATTATCTCGAAAACTAAGGGCTAAATCTAAAAAGATGCATGAGCAAAATGTGTGTCGTTTTCAAAAACACATATTCTGAGCAAATTTCAGAACAATCTGTCCATAATTGATCATTTTAAGCCCTCCATCCCCCCTCAAAAATGTACCAGGTGCGCACGTTCTACCCAACTTTTTTTTTAATGGCCTCATCATATGGAATAGGAAAATGCATGGTAGAGTTCTAGAACAGAAATGTACACAGACACTCCCCACCTTAGAGCCTGGACTATAGAGAGATATCTGAGGAAGAAAGGAAGATTCGGTCAAAAAATTGATCTTTCAATCTCAATTAGTTGCAGACGATTCGCGGAGCTCGAAGACGTTAAATTAGTTAGGGCATTTGAGATAATGGTTTTCGGTGGCTTAGATCATAATCTTTGTCCATAGTAGGTTAGGGACTCCTGGAGGGGTAATCCGTAACTATGGAGACTGTTGCTCTCAATTTTTATCGAGACAATTTCTAAATGCATTGACTGACTCTGCACAGGACAACTTTAGGGGGCTCTATTACAAATTATCACTATGACGTACAGGAAGAACTGTTGGCTGAGAGTAGTTGTTCGATCTTTGTGCTTTTGTTTCCGGGTATTGTCTTGCTGGCAATCATTAACGTCTCTATTGAAAGTCCCTTGTAGGCACGTAGTCAAAGCCATTCAAGTAATCGCTTCAATATTTCTATTAGTGTCCCCCTGAGTTGTCTTTGATCGAGAGAGCGATGAGCCCCACTTCCTGTGGGCGAAGTTCGTTGACTTGTTTTGGTGCTGAACCCCTCGGGAAGCAAAGGATGGCCCATAGGATTAGGTTGGTTTTGGTTATTACTTAGTAATTATAACAATATGTAATAATTTTTGTTAAGTACTCATAGACATTACAAATTTGGAATGAAATATGGTACACAGGAGAATGTTTCTTATTTCTAGGTTACACACAGAACATGTCATAGTGATCTTACATATTAGACATCATTACGCCCCATTGCTTGGCCTCCGTCAGGCAACAGTAGGCGCTGCCATCGTATATACCAATTAGACCGTTTGTAGCCAGGGCCATTACGGATGGCTTTTATTAATGAGTTGTTGGAGTTTTCAATCCTGTTTTTTAGGCTCCATGCGCATTTCCTGGTCCTGACTTTGAGACAATCAGT
>LQNS02278096.1:16407085-16419190 GCA_001587735.2 Parhyale hawaiensis | reverse complement strand
CCTTACGGTCTGGCAGGCCGGTAGTGTGGTGTCTACTCTCCTTGGGCAGGGTTCGGTTGGTTAGTAATTAGAGTTAAAGAGAGAAGTTCCTCACTCACACTCACCGCAGAAGGCCGAAGACGAGCTTGACGAGGCTTGGGACAAAAACGTACTTTTCCGGTTGAGAGTAAAGCAGAGGCGCATCCAACAGCAAACTATGTCGATATCAACCTCCGTAGAGAATAGCAGTCGACATGCTATTGAGGGTTGACGATTGCTTCTTTTTGTAGCTTCTTGGCGGTCGGCGGCCGTGTAGGTGCGCTCTGGTTGGCTTCTGAGCTATGGTGACTCGCTCTGTGATGTGTTCATTGAGGAAGTGCTTCCGCTGCACTTAGTCACCGTGTAATTTGAGGGCTTTACAGGAACCGCTAACTTTGTTGTCGATGTTTTGGACCTTTTGGTTCTATGTATAAGGCTTTTATCACTTGAAGACGCTGGCAATTACCATTTCTATGGAGGATTGATGTTCCTGAACTAACGTATCTCATGTGATGGCTGTTCTATGGTTCTGTTCAGTATGATTCTTCATGGCTCAGTTTCCGAGATGCATACTTAAACGCCTGTGCAGGGTGGTAATGGTCATATCAATGCATGAGTTGTTATAGAGTCTACAATCTCCACGTTTTCATTTCAACTCATATATGACACTGGTTTGCTTCAGCGGTGGGGTGATGTTATTTTTGTGACGAGTTGGCTGATGGTCGCACTTTGTAATAAACGAGGAGCTTCAGTTGATGGTTTTCGTCGGTGCAGGTTGCGCTGTTCTTGATAATTTTCTGGAATACGCATTCATCCGTGTTGTATGTTGCGGACTTTTGATTTTCGTAAAAAAACTGTGTGGACGTTTGCATGGTCGCGCGGTGCTATGCGGTCATAGGTCTGGTGTTGAGGTAGTGTTGCAAAATGTAGGTCAATTTCTTGATAGAACATCCATTAGTGATCAGAGCTTTTTTTCAGATTACTGCTGTGTAGATAAGCTGCCAAGTGGAGGAATTTTATTGTAAAGGTGAATCAAGTACTTTGCATTAGTTCGATTCCCATACCCAAAAAGAGAGTACGGTGTAGTGATGGGTCGGATGTCATTTTTTGGACATCCGCGGATGCGGAGGCAATTGCGGATGTTACCATCTCGACAACCACAGATGTTCAAGAGAGGTGCGGATGTTTCGCGAAAGCGGATATTCGCCACACCACAAACATACACAACCTCTCACCACGGTAGTTTGTACAACACTTGGGGAAGAAAACTTAGGTGGTGCTTTGTTGACATGGACAGCGCTTGCACACATTTCAATCCAAATGAAAATTTGCAGTTTTCAGCACTATGGATGAGCTTAGTGTAAAGTGATAAACCTGCACATCGCGCCTCCTTTGCTGCGGATCTTTAGTGGATTGTACAGTTCTGACATCCACGGATGTTACCATTTTAGCATCAGCGCATGCGGATGTCAAAAGAGGTGCCACTGTTCCGTGGATGCAAATATTCGCCCCATCACTAGTACGGAGTAGACTGTCGTAACTGTTATCAAGTTACCTCCAGGCCAGCAGTGAATAATATTAAATTCGCTCTCCGTGCCTATACAATTAATAACATTGGAAAAGGCTTAAACTTCATCAGGGACGGCCAATGGCGGTGGGAGCGCATGTAGGATGCAAGTAACCACTCAATAACAATTAATACTGCTATATAGATATTAGAAAAATATTTCATTGGATTATTGCAATTACTCGATTGATCGGGTGCAATTAAGGTTTAGAACTCGGAAATTGAGCTGGTGACAAAATCTGTCGACACTTCCGAATAATAATGAACAACAACAACACTAACAAGTGTGGCACGATTGTTACAGTTTATCTTGGCAAGAATGCGTCCTTTTACCCTCGATGACACTGAAGCTATCTTCGTTAGCAACTGCGCAACGGTGCGCAATGAACCTTTAGAACAACTGACTATAAGTATACCCTCTAACTCGCATTGTTCGTTAACCCTTACTGTTGGAGACGCTACTTTTTATCGTTTTTTATTACTGCTGCAAATTCATCTTTTTTCGAGATACCGTTCTTGTTTTCCATTTACTATGCTGTTTTCCTTTTAATTCGAATGAATTTCTTTGTGTAGCATAACAGAACTGGATATAGTGGCTAAATATTCAAAATACTCTTCTTAGTCTTGATGACTACGGAAATTTCAACGTTATTTTGTGATGATATTCGGCAGTATTATTTACAGGACAGGAAGTAATCGATTGCACTCGAACATTGCAATTCATTCTTAGCAGAATCAGTAGTTCGGTAGGAACAATAATGAACTATCACCGCTAATCATTATTTGTGGCTTAGCCCATGTTAGCCGGTACGTTATATTCTGGCTCGCACAGTCTGTCCCTGTCAGAATATATATGGGCCTCACGAACCTAAGGGCTGTCCCGAGCGTCTTTTTCGCTGGAGATCTTGCAGCTGGCCGCAGTTCCTACTGACGAAGTTTATTTGTAGGGTTAGGTAGGTACTCTATACTTCCTGTTCAGCTCCGTGAGGTGGGCTGCTGATTGAGATGGTTGTTCTATTCCGCGGGGCTCCAATCGGAGTGCCACGGAAGGGACCCTCAACATGAGCATCTTTCTTCTGTCTTCCTTATTCGGCTCTTTGAGATCCCTTACGCCTTGTTTCCCCGCCTGGAGTAGCGCACATGGCTTACTCGAGAAAAATGGTGTGTCAGTGAACACTTGATCGTCGTTAGTGTGTCCCCTCAGGGAGCATAAATTGGGCCATAGAGTTAGATTACTTAGGCTTGCCCATCCTATTCTATGGGGAGCAGCGCCCCAGGAAGATGGTAGAAATTGCCTTAGCCAATAGTTAGGCCTTTGAGACGTCTACCTTTCTTGCTCACTTTGCTTCCTTCAACCTTGATATTTTATATTACTGATGATGCATCGTTCTGTTCTTCCCCTTCTTACCTGACTTGCTATTCCCATGCGCGTTGACTCGTGCATGGGTTCCACGTTTCTCTTGACGTTCTTTATGTCCCTTCTTTCTTCCTCTCTTTATATCACAATATGCTTTGTGGGTAGGAAGGCTTAAACTAGGAGAATTCTACTACTCGTTGGTGTGTTCGCTCCACGGGCGCGGCTCCGGATATCACTGCTTGGATCACACTTCATATTGGGTGCGGTGGTGAACCTAAAAGCATGCGACTACTAATCGGGAATATTACTTCAGGTCCAACTGCTCCCATTGGCTGAGACATTCACAGCTGCTCTGAGTGATGCTCTCACAGACGTCGCTGCTGCTCGTAACACCAAGGTCAGTGCGCTGCTTCTGCTCAGTTGTACAAGTCTAAGTCATTACTGAACCATTATCAGGTGCCAGCGATCCTCTAACCGTACTACCAGTCAGTAATCGGGTGGTCAAAACCGGTGATGACAATGAGACACTAGCTCTGAATTTTCTCTCTGTAGTATCTAATGATAAGATATATTACCAACGATTTCAATATTTTCTCACGTCATCTGCAGCCAAACGCAGCGCCATTAGCACTCACCTAAGGACTATTGTTAACGGGACGTGTACATCCAGCTTCTTCATGACTCCGCTAGTGGAGGCCATTCATTTTTAGAAACCTAATATTTTCTCTTGGACCAATTTATCAAAATTTACTTCTTCAATGCAGTGGAAGTGATTAAAGGCTTCTACTTAATATTAAAAATTATTTAAAATCAATGTTATACTGTGAAATACAAGGCTTAGCGAGGAGTAGACGCACCAACATGCCATTACGTCAGAATCTTTGTAGCCCAGGCTCTGGAGGGGGTGTTGTGTCTGTGTACATTTCTCTTTCACAGCTCTACCACGTATTTTCGTATTCCATGTGATGAAGACATTAAAAACAAATTTGTGTAGAACTTTCACACCAAAATTATCAATTGTGGACTGATTGTTCTGAAAATTACTCAGAATGTGTATTTTTGAGAAAGAAATGCATTTTGCTCATTAAGCATTCTTAATTTAGCCCTTAGTTTTTGAAATAATGGAAAAAATACTTATAAATATATATGTATTTTTTTGGAAATGCCAAAAGAAAAACTCAATGAGTTTTCATGATAGAAAAAAAATAATGGCCCTTTTGGAATTTGAAACATTCAAACATTCCTAACCAAACTCTAGAGCTGGATTTTTCATTTTTTTTTTTTATTCAGCTACAATCACTTACTAAAATGTAGAAAAAAAAACAAAGGATTTGGTTTGGAGCTGTGATAAAAAATATGACTGCAAAAATGGAAAATCCGCTCTATAGTTTCGTTAGGAATGGTTCAAAGACTCCAAAACTATCGATGCTTTTTTGTTTTATTCTAGCAGCAAAACTCATTGAGTTCTATTCATTCAAAATTCCCAATAAATACGTATTGTGTATATTTATATATATATATATATATATATATCTCCCATTATCTGAAAAAAACTAAGGGCTAAATCAAAAAAAGATTTAGAAGCAAAATGTGTTTCTTTTTCACAAATACCTATTCTGAGCAAATTTTACAACAATCGGTTCATAGCTTATAATTATGAGCCCTTCATCCCCCCCCTCAAAAGTGTACCAGGTGGGCAAGTTATACCCAACTTTTTTTAATGGCCTCATCTTATGGAATTGGAAAATACATGGTGAAGCTTTAGAAGAGAAATGTACTCAGAAACCCCCCCCCCCCCGCACCCAGAGCCTGGATTATAGAGAGATAGCTGAGGAAGAAAGGAAGACAGCAGAGACTAAACTCGGCCAAAAAATTGGTCTTGTAATCTCAATTAGTTGCAGACGATTCGCGGAGCTCGAAGACGTTAAATAAGTTAGGGCATCTGAGATAATGGTTTCCGGTAGCTTAGATCATAATCTTTAGCCGTAGCGAGTTAGGGACTCTTGGAAGGGAAATCCGTAACTGTGGAGACTTGCTCTTAATGTTTGTAGAGACGATTTCTTAATGCAATGACTGACTCTGCACGGACAACTTTAGGGGCTCTATTCCAAATGTTCACTATGACGTACAGGAAGAACTGCTGGCTAGAGAGTAGTTCTTTAATATTCGTGCTACTGTTTCCCGTTATTGTTTTGCAGGCGATCATTAACGTCTCTGTCAAAAGTCCCGTTGTAGGCACGTAGTTAAAGCCATTCAATTAGCTACTTGAATGTTTCTATTAGTGTCCCCCTGAATTGTCTTTGATCGAAAGAGAGATGAGCCCCAGTTTCTGTGGGCAACGTTCGTATGACTTGTTTTGCTGCTGAGCTCCTCAGGAGGCGTATGATGGGTCATAGGGTTGGGTTGGTTTGGGTTATTACTTATTAATAAATACACCAGACTGGCGACATGAGAACGGAGGAAACTCCATAAGGCTATCAGCCCCCACGCAACCAGCTCAGCAAGAAAAGAGAGAGCATTAAAGATCACAGAATCATTCTGTTTATAATTGCTTAAAGCTGCCACTGCCCGCATTAACAAAAGCAGAGCCATCAAGATTATTTTAAACATCTACACATGATGGAACAAACGAACGAGTATACTTGCTTGTGTGGAAATCTACCTGTTCTAAGACAAACTTCGTACTCCTACTGATCTTACTGTTGTCTGTTCTTCCTCTTCTTTCGCAACTTCCTGTTCCCATTCGCATTGATCCTGTGTGGGAACACATTCATGCATGGGTTCCCCGTTTTTCAATCTACATACTATATGCCCCTTCCTTTTCCTCTCTTAGAAGAGCTTAGTACTTATTTAGGGAGGCCTAAATCTTCTGATAATACCTAATCTAGGACTAACTCATGAAGAGTATGAGTACACCGAGGATGCCTCGGCCGAGCAAATGGGTCCGGAAGAAAAACTGCCACTGGATGAGTACGGGAATTGTGCATTTTATAGTGAAAGCAAATCCCACTCTCTCTGCGACAATGCGCGAGATCACAAGGCACATCACCAGCATAAATGCGCATCGGTGCGAACTCAGATGACAATCGGCAGCAGAACCCCATACAAAGAAGCAGTATTCTAGTGCCGGGGCCACATATGCATTTCTACACACAACTGGTGGCTAGGATGAGCAGCTCGGAGGCGGTTTTGATATGCATTTGAAATCGGTATCATGGATACCGCGGCATAAACGACGTCCGAGTCTCGCATCCTTGCATCAAGTTGTCTGCGTAAATGCCTAGTGTAGCACCGGTATTAAAGAGGGAGAACATAGCAACTAAAGCAACGACGCAACTCTACCGAGCCAAACACCTTCCGAGTAATTCGCAGAAGACCGATTTTTGCATTGCTCGTGAGGCAACTGAATGAATGTGGGCCTCAAACGTCAACTTAAGATCAAAATTGCCCCCCGAGATCAACAGGTCATTAACCAGCTAAAACCCCCACGGGGCATAAGATGGGCTGTAGGCCATAGGGTTAGGTTAGCTTAGGTTCGTCCATCCTATGCTATGGGACCTGGAAATCCCAGGGAGCCTTTGTAGGTTACCTCAGCCATTAGTTAGGCCTTCAGGACGTCTCTCTTTGGTGCCCACTTTGCTTCCTCCCTGATTTCATACTCCTACTTGCTCATGCTTTATTCTGTTCTTCCTCTTCTTTCTCGACTTGCTGTACCCATGCGCGTTGATCCTGTGTGGGAACACCTTCGTGCACGGGTTTCCCTTTTCTATTGGCATACTATATGTCCTTTGCTCTTTCCTCTGTGATATCGCTCTGCTCGGAAACGGAGGTTTGAAGTACCTACTATAACTAACTAATAAACCAGAGGAAGTGACACACCATCCACTATGAGTGGGGGGAGCAAGTCTCACTGTACATGACCTCGACACCAGCATAGTGATAGTCTTCCCTGCATTTAATCTCGTCCCCCACCAAGAACACCAGGAATAAATCAGCTCCAAATCACGCTAAAATAACATCAAAAACCTCCAACCTATTGCTAAGATTCTTGCCAACAGCGAGCAAAGTAACATCATCTGTGTAATCAAGTAAATTATGAACAAGATTAAACAAGTCTGTTGCATATACGATGAACAATAAAACGCTCAGAACACCTCCCTGTTGGACACCAGATACAATATATATCTTAAAACTCACTTCCTACTCTTCCCAACAACAACTACACATTGGCGTCTACCAGACAAAAACAAAAATTGAACCACCAACGCCCTTCAATCTGAGCTTATGAAGCAATCCCAGGTGATACACGCAATAAAAAAAAAGCACTAGAGTCAAGCTGGACAAACCTAACCTCATGACTTCTATCAAGTACCAACTGCAACACATGAGAAATGTGAAGCAGCGCATCACTAGTTCCGAAGCCCTTTTGAAAACAATACTGCGGCGGAGGAAGGACACCCTGCTTCTCTAGAAAGCAATCAAACTTCGACGCAACAAACCTTTCGTAGAATTTAGACGAAAGCCGGTGTGATCGAGTGGGTTCTATAGCAGTGCTTCCCATTAGGGGTGCATATGAACCTGGGATCCCTGTTGTTTCACGCACGGACTCGCGACAGGTTCATGATGCATGAAGCCATATGACAATATTTTATTGTCGTTATCTCATTGATGGTGCGGATTAATAACGTACGGTACTTCAGGGGAACCCTTTAGGTTTCCTGAGCCACTAGCTAGGCCTTTGGGGCACCTGTCTTTCGTGCCCACTTTGCTTCCTTCCCGTCTCATACTCCTACTGATCTTTCTTCCATCTGTTCTTCCTCTTCTTTCCCGACTTGCTGTTTCCATGCACGTTGATCCTGTGTGGGAACACCTTCGCGCATGGGTTCCACGTGTCTATCGTCACATTATGTGTCCCTACTTCCTTCCTCTGTGATATCGGCTTTGTTGCGGAAATGGAGACCAAAACTTCTGAGTATAATAATACATAATAATAATAATACCCCTTGATGCTACATCTTCGTCATAGAATATGTTTGATTTTTCTGAATAACGTTGATTGCAGCTCAAGATTACTTTAGTTCAATGTAAACAGACATTTGAAGAAAATATAAAATAGATTGATTAGAGTTGTATGTGAAAATTGCTGTATTAGATCAGCAGTGATATCACGTGAGCCGTTATATTTTTACCGTGCGGTGTTAGGTCTCGATTCTATTATATTAACTAAATGACAGTGGGCTTGGCGTTATTAAATATATATATGCAAAAATATCTCGTGGTCGCTTGCTGTATAATCTACGCAGTTAATGCCATTTCAACGGCAGGGGCTCCGCGAGTTTCAAGTCGTTTTCGCTGGGGGTGCATAGAAAACTGAAGTTATGGAATCACTGGTCTATAGTCAAAAGTCCGAAATGAGACACAGCTCGTCGAAACAGGTGTTACATGAGCGACACGCCAGCATTCCGGGAAAGAGCCAAGCGGTAACATTCGACGGAACACAGAAGCGAGTGGGGGCGCAAGCACGCCTGCCATGCTTGGGAGAAAGAGCAAAAACATACCCGATGGATCTGTGCCACCATAGAAGTAAAGGTCAAGAAGAATGCTGTGTACTTCAGAAGATTTGAAAGCAAAACCGGAGAACCTCGGCTCAGGGTCACACGCTAAAGAAATGCACACCAGGTCTCGGCTCTGCTTCCCATTGAAGTAGCACAACAAATGGTCCGCCTTGGTAGCAGGGTCCACAACTAGGCCACCACTAGCACTAATTTAAGGGGGGGGCAGAAGAGCTCACACTAAACACAATGCTTTTCAATGGGGACCACAACTTATGTACGCTAACAGACGAAGCTAACAACTCCCTGGACCTCACATTATGCTCCCTCTCAGCTTCCTTATAAGTAGCCCTAGCCCGACGCTTCAGTTCTCTGAAAATCAACATCAGACCGGCTAGTGTGCCAACGGTCATGTCGCCTGTTTCAACTGATGCGCCATCCGCCAGGCCTCATGGAACCAGGTTTCATCGCCTGTTCTGGCCTTCACTTCCTCCTACGCAGACGATTTCACCGTACTATCCTCGTCTACTCAAGTTTCGGAGGCAGGAAGGAGTCTATCGGACCATGCTATGGCAATCGAGACCTGGGCCGGAGAGAGAGAGAGACCTTTGACTGCCTCGCCCTGTAGAACTCATTCTACTCTGTTTATGTCCCACTAGAATCAATCCAAGCTGGGCCAAAAAATTAGGATGGGTCCGTCGGACCTTGTTAGTTTGTCTGCATTTTTCTTGTTGCCGTAACTGAAAAAGTTATGGACGGATTTTATGAAAGTTGCATGAGTTGTTAAGTATATAATGCAGAGTAAATGACCACAGTTTTGTGATAATTTGCTTGTTTGTTCGCTTGCTGTTGTGTTGAAATTTTGCTAGTTAGATCAATAACTCGAAAAGTTATGAATGGATCTTTACAAAAGTTATAGGTATCGTTAGTAATGTTAAAAGACATAATTGATTAAATTTTGGTAATGATCGGTTAGTTCATTTGCAAGTTTGTCAGAATGTTTCTTAGCAGCATATCTCAAAAAGTTAAGAATAGATCTTCAAAAAAGGTTACAGCAAATATATATACTGCCAAAAGGCACAAGCGATTAGATTTTGATGTTGATACGAGGAAAATCCTGGTTTTAGAACCAGTTTTTATTGTTCATTCCCATGTCTTGCTTGGCAAAGGTATGTGCTCTCAGAGTGTTCTAGTCTGTCATGGCTTCATCCCAATGTCATTTAAATTAACTACATACATACGTCTCACTGCGAGCTCAACCGAATCATTTTCAAGACTACCTCGTACCATTTTCTTTCTCGGATATCTTGTTCTTCAAGTGCGTTACACTGCGAGTCTCTCTACGCCACATATTCCAAGGCAAAGTCCTGCCTTACATGAGAGAACAAGTGTTGTTTTTCAAGTTACGTGTCAGTAAGTGTTGCTTTAATATATTTCGTATGCTACTTCTTACGTTTTCCTACCTTACTCATGTTTTTTCTATGACTAATTGTTTTTTACTAGTCATTTGTTATGGTGCTTCCAGGGCCACATTCTACCATGGACTCCTGCTGAAAATGCCCAGTTCGATAGCCACTGCCTGCCGGATGTTGTGGCCGTGGCGCTGAAGCTGCAAATCTACCAGGAGCAACTGGACAGCAATAAGAAAAATGTATGTTATCATTGTCTGTTTTTTTTTTTCATTTGGCGCTAGAAGTTGTTTTTATGATATAAAATTTCGGTAACTGTCAAATCCCATGCAGTCATGTTTATTTTACTTGTAAATCTGCTGTATGTTAGGGTAACATGTCTAGTACCCGTCCGCCATGCTAGTAGCCGTCCACTTGGCGCAAAAAAACTTCCTGTGTGAAAACAAGCTGTACTAGAAAGCCATANGTAACTGTCAATTCCCATGCAGTCATGTTTATTTTACTTGTAAATCTGCTGTATGTTAGGGTAACATGTCTAGTACCCGTCCGCCATGCTAGTAGCCGTCCACTTGGCGCAAAAAAACTTCCTGTGTGAAAACAAGCTGTACTAGTAAGCCATACAGAGGCTTAAACTGTAAGCTAAGTTGTGCCGCACCATCAATGAAAATAACGGGCGATAAAAATTAAACAAAAAGAAGTGGTGGTAGGTTTCACGTTTTTTCACTAAAACATGACCCAAATATGAAAACCACCACCATTTCTTTTTGCTTAATTTTTTTCGCCTGTCATTCTCAGGAATGGTGCGGCACTACGTAGCCTACAGTTTAAGCTTCTGTACGGCTTTCTAGCACTGCTAGTTTTCATACAGGAAGTTTTTTAGTGCCAAGTGGACGGGGTACTAGACATGTTACCATAGTGGATCTGTTCTTTTGGATTTGCTTCGCCGATCCTGTACTTTAGAGAGTTGGATCTTTGCGATGGAGGTCTTCGAGACATGTTTTTTTCGTGTCCACTCTCTTTCCTTACATTTTTATACTCCTACTAGTGATTTTGTTGTTTTTCTCTTCTTGATTTGTTGAGATTGGAAACCCTAATTTTTGGTGCGGTAAAGCCTTTTCCTCCGCCTGAGGTTTCACTTTCTCAAAGAAAAAAATCTGCCCTTGTTTCAGCGGCCCTTAGCCTCTGCAGTCCTTTGTAGAGGTTGATAAAGTATTATTAACCATTTTAAGCCAGACATTATAACATTTTATCCAAATTCATTATTACCGTTTAGCTCGTCTCTTGCTGGCATTGAGCCAGTATTAGACGGCCAAGAATCTTCAAAAACGGCCTGTTAAGTGGCCAATTTCTCGATAGAGGTACCTAAAATCCAGGCCACTTAACGGTGCAGTTAACTTCAAAATACGAAAAAGGTATTAAAAACCCTATAGATTTATCTAAAAATGGTCTCATTTTGAAGGGAAAACAACTCTACGTCAAGCTTCACGCCCACTTCTCGATAGTAAAACGCTCCAAATTTTTTTGAGCTGCCACCGCCCACTTCGACCAACCCACCTTAGTACCAGCCCCCTTCCACCCCGACCAACCAACCCCCTTCCACCCCGACCAACCAACCCTAGTACCAGCCCCCTTCCCAATGAGCTTTTACCTCCGAGAACAGAGGCTAGGCCCTCCAGGACTGTTTCCTGTAGTGTTCTAACTTCTAAGTAGTTTACAGCACTGTGAAACCGTTAAAAGACCTATACAGTATATATTTGATATAGGTCGTTAGCAGAAGCCGTCCTTGGGGACCTAACCTTGGTTCTCGGAAGGTGATGTACCTTATTATTATTATTATTATTATATTGAGTAGGGTAGAACGGGGTGATTTCACCGCAAAAGCACTTTTTTTTTAATATCACAAAAATATGGTGCAGATAACGGCAAATGTTAGTGCAGTTTATATACATTCGGGGTTTTGGCCGTAGGTGTGCATTATTGATTTTTTTCTACTTTTTTTTTTTTTTTTTTGACCTGTAATAAGGACTTGGAAAAAAGTGGTACGCGCGGCGAAAACACCCCGCTATCGGGGTGTTTTCGCCACCCCCATTTTTTATTATAAAATGACTTCTGTTGAGAAGATAATGGTTAGGAATAACTCCTACTGCTACAAAACAAGAACTAGGTACTTGCTCAAAAAAATTATTTTTGTGTCTTGTTTTT
>LQNS02278096.1:16394283-16406814 GCA_001587735.2 Parhyale hawaiensis | reverse complement strand
GAAGCAAGGGGCACATAGTGTGACGATAGATACGTGGAACCCATGCATGAGGGTGTTCCCACACAGGATCAACGCGCATGGGAACAGCAAGTCGGGAAAGAAGAGTAAGAGCAGATTGAAGAAAGATCAGTAGGAGTAAAAGATGGGCAGGAAGCAAAGTGGGCACGAAAGACAGCCGTTCCGAAGGCCTAGCTAATGGCTAAGGTAACCTACACAAACCCCTGGGGGCGCTACTCATCATAACATAGGATGGGCGAGCCTGGGGGGGGGATGTACCTCTACCAGGCCCTAACGGAATACATATATATAGGTATAAAATCATTGGACATATTTAATAATTACAAATACTAATTGTATCAAGGAGTTGAAGTCAGAAAATCTTTAGGATCAGGAGTTGGAGTAATAAATCTGTAGGGTCAGGAGTCGGAGCCGGACTTGAAGCATCCAACTCTGCAGCCAGGTGAGAGCTGAGCTCAGTAGCTAAGCTTTGCTGGAGCTCTCTAACTTGGAGGTCATGAGCCTCCAGGAGTGTACGAGTCCAGCCTAGGTAGATCGTAAAACTTTATTGAAAAGCAAACTAGGCAATCCCAGGGTCCCGTGTAGGTTACCTCAGCCATTAGCTAGGCCTTTGGGACGTCTGTCTTTCGTGCCCGCTTTGCTTCCTTCCCGATTTCATACTCCTACTTGCTCATCCTTTATTCTGTTCTTCCTCTTCTTTCCCGACTTACTGTTCCCATGCGCGTTGATCCTGTGTGGTAACACCTTCGTGCATGGGTTCTCCGTTTCTCTTGGCATACTATATGTCCCTTGCTCTTTTCTCTGTGATGTCGTTCTGCTCGGCAACGGAGGCTTAAACTTCCTAACTATAGCTAACTATAAAGGCGCACTAGCGTACTTTTTGCTAAAAAATAAAAATTTTTCCAAGTTAGAAGCTGTTCCATTTATGTATAGATATTTGTTTTCTATGAAACTACGATCTTGTCTTAGAAGTTTGTAGAGAACAATGTGTTCCATATGGGTTTACGGCAATATTAGGGGTAAAATTTTTGCTGAGTTTATTATTTTTACCCTCGGCTATAGCGCTATTTTCTTTTTTTTTTACATTGCTAGCACAAGGTTATGTTCTGTATAGCAGTTCTACTCTTGAATTATGAATTAATGAAAAAATTTCCATGACAGTGCTTGTACAAGTGCACCGTGTGCCCCGATGCTACTGGCGATGTTGTGTGGGCGGAACGTCACACGTATCTTGAATCTCACGTCGAGGCCCTCAAGAAGAGCATGCAAGTTCGTCACGACAGTATGTCCTTGCTGGTGTATGGAGTACCAAAACCAAGCCATAAGAATGTCTTCGGTCTCTCCTCAGGTGAGTTTAGAGTTAGAACTGTCTTAACCTTTGTTGAAGTAAATCAGTCCAAAGCTTGACGTTATTCGTGTGCTCAGTCCTTCCAGTGGTGATGCATAACCATAAGTTTTCTTGTGATGAATTATTACTAAATTTTTCTCTTGATTACATTTGCTCCCACATACAGCTTCCGTGTGCTGTCCTAAACTCTGAATCAAGGATTTACCGTATAACTGAAGTCTGCAACTGTTCTAATTGTAGCAACATTAGTATCCCGTCGCTGTTGGATTGATATTGGGTGTTGTATGGACACTACTCACTGCTCATTGCAGTATGTTGCCGGCAGCGCCTACACGCTTAATATCCTCTGTCAATATTATTTACAGTTGGTGTTGAAGTGAGGTCATTGGTTGCCTACTGGTTAGATGCCATGGTGTAATTGTCACACACCTTATTTGGTTCCGTAGGAGGTGCCATCAGAAATTTGATATATATCTTTGTAAATTACACGTTAGAAGTAACGAATATTTGCGGTCATTAAGATGGGCTGGTTTCAACTGGATGAGAAAGTTTTATTCTTTTCTTTGCTACTTCAATTAACTGGTATATTAATCCAAATATAACCTTTCAGTCCTAGCTAACTGGTCTGAATACCAAAATTAACTTCTTTTCTTACTACTATGATCACGAATGGAGGAGTTAGTGAGTTTGATCAAGTCTGACCAGTTGAAAAAAATAGTTCCTCTGGGTCGGGCATCCTTCACAAATAATGGGAGACTAGTACTCCCGATGTACGATCGTTGCTCAGTGGTATTTTTTTCTATTTTTTTTTACCTCTGTTAGATCGCCTTTGTAGTACTATAGAAAAATTTTAAGTATAATACCTACTTATTAATAGGTACTCTATATTGATGACTTAGGCTAACTTCACTAACCGTGTTCATGTTTGCAGACTATACAGCCCGTCTGGCACGTGCAGAGATTGCATACCAAAAGCCTGGTCCGCATTTCGCCATGCTAACAAGACAGACGTTCTAATGGAACGAGAGCGGTGTTCGCAACGCCAAAGTGCACTTATCGGTGTCGGTGTTCGACGTCCAGGAGCGTAGGACCCCGTAGGCCAGTGGCCTCGGAAACGAGACTCTTGCTCCTAACTGGAGTGTTGCTAAAAGGTATGCTTTTAATTATTATTATTATGAAAATACTTGCTCGTAATAGTACCTTGCTTTGCGTTTTGTTCTGTACTGTGGTTAGTGTCTGTGCCTTTTTTATCTCATTAGAAGACTGGCTACTAGCCGTGCCATTTCTTAAGCGATATTTTCTCATTTTAGGTCAGTTTATGTATGGTATTGCCATCATAAGCAGTATAGCTAGTAGCAGTAGCTTTGCTTTTGCATTCTTCATCGGCTTTAAGGTCACGTACAAGGACTATGAGACTAACAGGTTAACCCAAGGGGCGGAGCCATGCTGTTTTGCATCATGTGAAATGGGCTCGTGACGTCATAAAAACTTGGTACGTTTATCGGTAGCTATTTTGTGTTGTTTCATCATTTCATTTGGGCCTCCAGAGTGTCCTACATGTCCAACAATCTGTATAGTTGCACAAAAACATGTATCAAGGTCGAGGCCAGAGTAGCTGGTTTCCAACAGAACCAGCTATTCAGCACCAACCAAAAACGCCTCCATCACACCCTTAGAGGAGAAGATACAAGCTCTGACTCACCCAACGCAAAAGATAGCATCCGAATCTGGAGCAAAGAGGTACGCCACAACAATGCCGCAGAATGGCTCCAGGATGTCAAGGAGAAGAACGTTGCAGCAGATCCAGACCTTACAATCACCAGTCACCGCCTCAAAAAGCAGCTGAGCAAAACCAGGAACGGGAAAGCACTCGGACCAGATATGGTGCAAGGCTATTGGATCAAAACGCTCACTTTGCTGCACTGCAAAATTGCTGTACAGCTCGACCAATGCCTTCGACGCTCCTCTTCGTTGAGCAGATTCTTACTGCGGATTTGCCGAATCTGGCCACTAAGAGAAGTCTGTGTGAAATTGCCCGGAATGCCTCTCTCATCACACAGTAGCTTAAGGCACCTATGATAGCCGGACTCCTCGTGCTTGCTGGCGACGAACCACTCCCACGGAGCAACTCGGTCTTGCTGGCGCGCGCGTCAATGCATTGGGACAGTCGCTTTCTCCGCCCCGGCGGGGAAAGTGAAGCCTGCTCCCTCACACTCCCCTCTCGAGTAACATTCATACTAGCGTCGGAATCCTGGCTAGCCAATTCCGACGGGTCAGTACTGCGTTCACGAACGGCCCCTGTCTCACCCACAGAGACCGGACGAGCGAGGTACCCAATCTAACGGGTACCCTTCACGCCGTTAGGAAAAATATCCTTTGCTTGCCTCATTTTCATGGTTACCTGATAACCCTCAGGCAGCGGGGCCTGATAACCCTCAGCCGGCGGAGCAACTTAGCTTCTGAGAAGACAAATTGCCGTCCAAAGCTTAGAAGTTCTGTCCACCCCAGGTTGTGGTTGGCCTATGAAGTTGATAGGCTCATCCGCCTTTTGCCGCGAGTTCCGCCGCAGCAGCGTCATCTTCAACACCCAGGTTGTCGTTGGCCTCTCATTATTCCAGGCTTATCCAGTTTTTTGCTGCGCATTTCCTTGCAGCAGTCACCTTAAACACCCAACTGTTCGACTCATACGCCCCAGCAGATACATAGGCCGGTGGTCGAAACAGGGCTTGCCAGTTATCCCTCGGGCGGTCGTGTTTTATTATTATTTTATGTTTTTTTTGTAGCACACGTTTTCATTTTATATCTTATATATATGTAATTAACTTACTGTGATACAAAAGAATAATGAGCTGTGCAATTATTGTGAATATCGTGCGCAACTAGAAAATTGTTCAGTATCAGTGCAGAGCTGTGTCTGTTTATTATCAGTAAATTTATTGAAGCTCGAACACACACAAGTGCAAAATATAATAATAAATTTATTGAAACGTGAAGAACATGAAAAAAGTACAAGTACAAAACGAAACAATAAACAATAATGATAAGTTTTTATGCATGACGTGTCTGGGTAGCTCGTTAGCTAACTGCTAACTAATATATAAGATATTAAACTAGTCAGTTTAATCTCCCAGCCACTGCAATAACAGTCAGTGAGCGGAATTTAATCTCACAGCCCTTGTAAATAACAGTCAGTGAGGGAACGAAATTTAATCTCTCAGCCACTGTAATGAGTCAGTGAGCGGAATTTAAACTCCCAGCCACTGTAATGAGTCAGTGAGCGGAATTTAGTCTCCCAGCCAATGTAATAACAGTCAGTGAGCGGAATTTAATCTCCAAGCCAATTTAATAACAATGATCATAATTTAATCTCCCAGCTAATGTAATAACAGTCAGTGAGCGGAATTNCCAGCCACTGTAATAACAGTCAGTGAGCAGAATTTAATCTCCCAGCCACTGTAATAACAGTCATTGAGCAGAATTTAATCTCCCAGCCACGGCAGTAACTATCAGTGAGCGGAATTTAATGTCCCAGCCACTGTAATAACAGTCAATGAGCGAAATGTAATCTCCCAGCCACTGTAATAACAGTCAGTGAGCAGAATTTAATCTCCCAGCCACTGTAGAAACAGTCAGGGAGCAGAATTTAATCTCCCAGCCAATGTAGTAATAGTCAGTGAGCGGAATTTAATCTCCCAGCCAATATAATAACAGTCAGTGAGCGGAATTTAATCTCCCAGCCCTTGTAAATGACAGTCAGTGAGGGAACGGAATTTAATCTCCCAGCCACTGTAATGAGTCAGTGAGCGGAATTTAGTCTCCCAGCCATGTAATAACAGTCAGTGAGCGAAATTTAATCTCCCAGCCAATGTAATAACAGTCAGTGAGCTGAATTTAATCTCCCAGCCAATGTAATAACAGTCAGTGACCGGAATTTAATCTCCCAGCCAACGTAATAGCAGTCAGTGAGTGGAATTTAATCTCCCAGCCAATGTAATAACAGTCAGTGAGCGGAATTTAATTTCCGAGCCCTTGTAAATAACAGTCAGTGAGGGAACGGAATTTATTCTCCCAGCTACTGTAATGAGTCAGTGAGCGGAATTTAATCTCCCTGCCAATATAATAACAGTCAGTGAGCGGAATTTAATCTCCCAGCCACTGTAATGAGTCAGTGAGCGGAATTTAGTCTCCCAGCCAATGTAATAACAGTCAGTGAGCGAAATTTAATCTCCCAGTCAATGTAATAACAGTCAGTGAGCGGAATTTAATCTCCCTGCCAACGTATTAACAGTCAGTGAGCGGAATACGAAGTGTCACACAGCGCACCGATAGCACACGGAACGCATGGGCAGTATTAACGCACTCAGGGATAGCAGTTGGAGAAAGAAGAGCAAGAACAGACGAGGGAATCAGCAGTGGGAGCACAAAAAAGTAACTGCACAAAGTGAGCCGGAAAGGTAGTAGTGTATTTAGTTTGCCAGTGCAACGATTCTAAGCCGCATCGTGCCGAACATTGCTTATATATTTCTTCTCTACTATAGGCAATGCCTAAGTGCATGTTTTCATGTGGTTAGAGGGCAAAAGTCCTCGAACGGACGTAATATTTCAATACAAGAAAACATCAACACGTAACTGATACAGCTACATTCAGAGCAGGAAAGGAAGACAGTCCCGAGATCTACGAAGGCCAAGGCAATCCTACGGCTTTCCCAACCGCCCAACTCACCGAAATAAAGGCCGGCCGACCCTAACTCACCTAGGATATTCCTCCAACCCTTCTTCCCCAACGCTCTACGTATGAAACATCTTTTCTTATGTATTAATGTCTGCTCCACCTTAGGATTATCGGAAGAAAAGAGGCTAAGGGGTAATGAAAATTTAGTTGATTTCTCTAATAAATGACACCAGTGAACGATGCGAATATAATGGCAACATATATATATATATATCTTGTGTTACCCAATGAACTATTCCTGATACCGTATAGCTTCACCATTCACAACATTGCAATCGTTTCAACAAACAGACGGCAAAATTCAACTAATATCGAAACGCACCACGTTGAAATCTACGCACCTAACATTTACAACTTCAGCCGTTTCTTATAAATACACTCAGAGAAACATATGCTAAAATCCTCCTGTAACCTGTTCCACTGGAATATATATATGTTGTATGAAATAGGGAAGAAGACTGACACTTGAATTTCATATGAAAAGGTAGATACAGTATATGTTATAGTCAGATCGAATGAGGGTGGAGTACGCGTCCCTGGGCTGTGAGGCGCAGATTTTATTTCTCACGCCGATGCCACACGCATCCAAAGGAACGAGTGTCCGAGTTTTGTGCGCGAAATCGACGTCTAAAAACCTGCACACTCCCGCGTTTGCGCAAAATGCAGGATGGCGCATGCAACATTTTTGCCCTCGATGGACTGTGAAAGCATGCGATATTTTGTAAACAAATCGACTCCAGATAATATCTGTCGGCGGGTAGGGTGGTCAGTTCGTTTTCGGAGCTGCCACGGTTTATTATTTTCAAGACATTCTATCATATAATTAGACTTATTACTTTTGAAGGCATTGGGTAGCATCTATTATATTATTCTGCTTTTCAGATGTATTTTTGTCATGATGTTCAGCCTGTAGCCATGGACCATCGGTCCTTTCTCTTGTGTAAATAGGGAGGCGAGATGGTGCGCAAAATAGTTCGCGCGTTTGCGAGTTTCCTCAGCTTTTGGCCAGCGTGTGTCACAGCCTTAAAATATCTGTGTTGTTCGAAAACAAAGCATTTGAAAAACTGAAATGTTTGGAAATGCAAATATTCTTACATGGCTTTACGAGTTCAGGAAATTGGCTATAGAAGAGCCGAAAAGTGGCAACCTACAGCCGCAATAAAATTATACCGCGCCAGTCCAGTCTTTTCAAGGCTTGGTGCGGCTCCTTTAAAAACTCTGCGCATTGCGCCAGTCCGCCCCCAACAAAGCGCGGCTCAATGCCCAGCCCTGTAATAAGCACGATTTCTTCACGTCCTTTATACCGCTTTTTGAATGCGTTGTTAGATATTGTATCTTATAAATGCGTTGGTATTTAAAAAAAAACAGTTGACCGTTTCTCTATATGGACACATAAATTTGAAAGGTGAGAATGGAGCATCTCATTTCATAATTTTGTTAGAAAATCAGTGAGACGTAATATTTTTGAAAGATTTAAGGATGTTTTACATAAGTGATCGAATAAACGCAAGCAACGAATAGAAAAACTGCATCATTTGCAGCGGACAATGCATATCACTGTAATTCATCGGTGCTATATTGTTTCTATCCCATCTTACACGGAGTGTTCGCTTTAGAATTTTGGTTAGTTATCACTTCTAATTTACGAATGTAATAACGAGGGTTGCTCCAAATGATAATTTAAACTAACAAAAAATTATCGAATGAATAATAAATTTGTTTCAGCAAATCACGATGGGTGTAATTGGATATTCCATATGTGCATTATCAAGAACACTGCTGAGCTTCCGACTCACTTTTTCATTGTAGGATTTGAAGCTCTATTTATCATCCATAATTAAACTAAGATATTGCATTTGAGACATCAACTGTATTTTTACCATTGAAATAAACGCAAAGTAACTCAGGGCGAGAGCGTGGAGTGAATCGTAAACCTCGGTGACTGTTTTATGACTATTTCGGGTTGGTACATTCCTTGCTGGAGTAACGAGCGCGCGATGCGGCTCGCCATACAACACGGCACGTGCCTCCGACCATGGCGTTTGCCTCTAATTCTGATACAATATCTACCTACGATGCTTTATTTTTACACGAGTGTCTCAACAATGCCATTACTGGGTCGCTACACCTGTAGCTCATGAATCTCTTAGAGGCTAAGTTGTAATACAAAGTTAAGCGCATCTTCTCCTTCGTCCAAAAATATTTGCGAGTGTTCCTTTCGCTGTCATCCCCATTTACAAATGATCATTTACTTGGTAGCACATGTTGTGTTTCTCTAATCTGTTTCCAGAGTGTAAAGCACCTCATTAAATTCCTTTCCTTCACTCGGTGGAGTGTCTTTCGGCCAATGCTCCTGACCCGGATTTTTGAAACAATATTACCCGCGTCGTCGGTCCACCCAGGCACAAGATTACGGCTTAATTAACTCGCGGTAGCCGCAGTCTAGGGCACTGAACTTAGGACGCTAGACTTTGTAAGCTCAACTGTCAACCCAAGCAAGCGTGCTCTTTGCAGCTCTCTCGATGATTCTGCAATTGACAGGGATCTACAGAGCTGCCGTGCTGGTACTTGCCTGTGCCAGAAGTTGGGAGGGCATCATTTTTTTATATTTCTGCTTTATTTGATCCGGTGGAACACAGTACCCACAACAAGCTCGTCCAATTCCTTCTATAATAGCTTCTTGTGTTACCATAGCCGTTCCTGGTTATCAAAATTCCATTTTATTTTCTTGGACGTCGCATATTCGCTTTAAAAACTTTAGAGTCGAGATGCTTAACACTGCCCGCTTTGTTCTTCTGTACTGTATCCTAGCTAGCTACGCATTTGGCTATATCAAGAATGCCCTAACCGACAAACAGAGTAAATATAAGATGGCGAGTATAATGAACTTCATGTTTTCACTTCGAAACTGACTAAAACTTTTAACAAGAAGCGACAGAGGCATGGATATGGTTGAAATTCCTTCCAGTCAAAATCAGAGTTTTTGCAAGACGAATTGAAGAGTTGAATTTTCCCATATCTAATACTGAAAGCGTGACGTGCAGACACTTGGATATACGGACGTGCTTACGAAACGATAAGCAGAATTATATTATAGATATACCATTCACTTTAATGATATTTATCCGATATGTATTTAACTATATGACTAATGAAACATCCTTTTCTGTTTCGTGCAGGGTGTTCCGCCACTCACCGTTTGATGCTGTGGTGCTCGTCGCTGATGAGATGCTACGTCCTTTGTTGCAGCCCTTGACTACAATTTCCCCCAATGTAAGTCAAACGACGGTGATGATTTTTCCTCTTCCCGTTAAAACGGCTCCATTTCCCATTTACAAACATTCCTAAATTGGCCCTTCTCCCGTGTTTCTTGCCGTTGAAATCTGATAGTTCGTCGCTAGTTTCAGTCGGACGTTCAACACTTTTGGTTGAATATCTTGCACTCATGGTTAAGTTTGGTATTGGGATCAAATTAAAGTATGTACTGGTACATTATGCTTTTTTCCCACCTGATTCCATCGTATTAAGGATTTGATATAGGTATATAGATATACTCTCGTACATATATATTTTTCTTCTAATAAACCTAGTAACTAATACGTTTGCCTGGATGAGAGTGAAATTTATCTTCTGCTGACTACTTTTGTCATCATTTTATACTGAAGTCCTGCATATGACGTTACAGGTATTTCTTTATACGGAGCCTGGCCTCGCCAGCAGCACCAAACTGCAAGAGAAGGTCTTGGATCGCTGGCGTGAAGACTGCCGTCACTATCTGCCTAACATCAAAGCTCCCTGTGCCTTATGGCTCATCTGTCCCGGTCTTGATCTGTTTCTTCTCTCCCGAACGTCGAAGAAAGCAGCTGTTGTAGCCAACAGAGTTAGTGCAGTGGAGTCTCGAGTTTCATCACCTACTGCTGCTGCCGCTGCTAGTAGTGCTACCAGCCCCACCACAGCTACCACCTCCTGCTCCACAACTGGCCCTGACGGTGTCTCGGAAGCTGCTCCGTCTCCGGCGCTGAAAGTATTTGAACTTAACAAATTGCGCATCAGAATCGCTATACCAAAGGATGCTGGTATCACGCCCGAACTGACGCCAGCCGTTGAAAACGGACCCATTCCAGAAACTAATTTCAAAGAAAACTCTGATGAGGAAAGTGTGGCTCTGTCCCTGCCTTCTGACGATGAGCTCGGGAGTTCAAAGGATGTGCAGCCTGCTAGCCAGCAAGAAGTAAATGTGGTAACCTTATCGGATGGTGAGAGCGCAGGCAGCGTTGCAGAGGCTGAGTTGGACTGTGTTAGTGAGATCGAAGAAGTGGGAGAAGATTTGACACCTCTGTCACCCATTCTTGGAAAAGAAGCACCCGTAAAGAAGGCTACTTTATTTGCCAGGCCTGGAGGCGCAGCAGTTAAGTCTAAGTCAGTTGAAGGTCAGGTTATGGAAGCAAGTAGCATAGTGAACATCCAGAAAGATGCCAAAGTGGACTTCCAGAAGATATCTGTTAGCTGTAACGCAAGTGAAATTTGTGATACTGAAAGTATCGTAGGTCAAGTCAATGATTCAGTTTCCGCAATGAATGAAGCAGAGTCGGCTAACGTTCATGAAAATAATACTGACTGTGGAAGTCTCATTGTAGATTCCATAGATTTTGATAAAAATAAGTCCAGTCTGGCCAAGTCAAATGTGCCGACAGTAGCTGTGGCAGCGAACCATATTATGAAATGCACATCTCTTGATATTGAGAAAAGTGATTTGACTGAACCAATTCACTCGGCTAAGAATATATCTACTAATGCCGTTGTTGATTATAAGTCCAATTCTGCGACGTCTGGAGGAGTTGTGGGCTCTTCTGAACTTGACAGAAATAAAAAACTTGAAGAGCAATTGCAACGGAAAGAAGCATTGCCAGCTGGTGAAGATCCAAATAGTAAGCCGGAACATCAAGAAAGTAATGAAGAGGCTCTGGACGATCAAAAGGCTGCTTTCGGCGAGAGAAAAAAGTTAAATTTTCCGAAAAGCAGCTGCTGCGGCGCCTCCCTTGTGTATGTTGCGGCTGAAAACATGAACTTGCAGGCCGGCAAAGCTGTTGATAAGGTACGTGCCCATTAGTTTATGTATTACCTACATTTGGAAGATCTGCAAGCCAGGATAGGTACATTTAGGCACTTGATATTATCTAAGGATGCTCAACTTACAGTGTAATATAGCTGGATTTATATCTTCTCAGCGCAACCACTTACCCGCTAGACCTGAATGACGAAGACTTGGACTATCGCGTTTGTGTTGCCGTGAGATTCATCCCTCCTGCTCCTAACTGAATAAAAGTGTAGAAATGAAGAAGTATGCTGCACCAGATTTCTGTGTTGGTGTTGTTGAGCTGTGCTCTAGGCCTCTTGATGTAGGTAACCCTCGCTTGGCATATCAGATATTTATTAGTGTTGTTCTTGACACAGCAAA
This sequence comes from Parhyale hawaiensis, assembly GCA_001587735.2. Taxonomy (NCBI): domain Eukaryota; kingdom Metazoa; phylum Arthropoda; class Malacostraca; order Amphipoda; family Hyalidae; genus Parhyale; species Parhyale hawaiensis. The sequence goes on along the minus strand of LQNS02278096.1, from coordinate 16,395,258 downwards.
CGGAGATCATTGACCGGAGGAGAACGGAATTAGGAGAGAGATATGGAATAGCTTGTGATGAAACTTAGAAACGCTGAGAGGACCCGATCGAAAATGGGTCGCATTGAGATGCTTGAGAATGGCTGACCGTGTGTTCTCCGTCGCTGCAGGCAGCACCGCGAGGAGTGACCAAAACCAACTGTTTCTCTATGTGTGGCAATGGCTGTGCAGGATCTAGTTATACCTCAGTCGAGATAGCTCTGAGTGATACAGACGTCAAGCGCAATGCTACTTTACATTGCTACGCTAGTAGTTATTCTTCTTCTACCACTACTTGTGTCAGAGTGGTGGTAGAAATAGCTAAAAACTTTGTTGTCCTCCATATTGGCGATCATGGGTCATAATTGTGCTGCATAAACCAGGCAAGCACATAGACGATAGTGGCTCTGCCGCCCCTCTCCCTGCTTTGCTCAGCGGCTAAGCTCATTGAGCACCTCTTCCTTCCCAAACTATCCATCGTCCTACCAGCTGCTGACCATCAGCCTGGTTTCTGGCGTGGCAAATCCACGATATCCATCGCACTGCCTCTGGTGCAAACTATTGCATGGAGCCTTAACAAAATGCACCCTTCTAACCGTATCATTACTTTAGCCGTGGATTTTTCCAAAGCCGTCGACACGGTCAGCACAGCTGACTTCTTGACCGAGCTCAGTCTTCTGCGCTCAATCATAACGTAGTACGTTGGCTGTTCTATTTGAGAAGCAGAGCGGCCTGCTACCGCTCTCAGTCATCCACCTCACCTTGTGTCGCCGTATGCATTTTGGCGTTCCTTAAGGTCCCGGGATTTCCCATCTGCTTTTTAATAGTTTCATTTCCTCCCCCACTTCTGCCGCCCTGGTCACCTCCTATACCGGCGACCTCACTGTCGTGGAGTCGTCCAGTGAGGTCGTATCTGCGGCATCTGAGCTCTCGTTTCGCGCGGCCAAGATCGCTTCT
>LQNS02278096.1:16373029-16393141 GCA_001587735.2 Parhyale hawaiensis | reverse complement strand
TCATTTTCCTTTCCTATTTTATGTAATAGCTTCACAACTGTATACACCAGACTCAGTCTGATTTTTTCAGTAATTGATAAGTGTTGCCCAACCCCTTTTTCTGTCAGTTTACTTGATTTTTTTTTAACATTATACTTTCACTTTGAAAATCTTTAGTATGAAACAGTTCAGAACAGCGCGTTTTAACCGTATCCTAGCTACAAATTTTTTCATGTTTGGATTGTCATGCAGCACTTGCAAAGTGAATATTGTATATATGATGTGAAAGTCAGTTATGTATGATACGTTTAAAATGAACTTCATGTCTTTGCTTCGAAGCCGACAGATTTTTTTTTTTTTTTTTTTTTCAAGAGAAAGTGAAAAAAAAGACAGCTAAAGTTGAACTTCCGTCCAGAAAATCATAACTTCTTACCGGCTGAATATTCTCCTATCTAATGTTGAAAAGTGTAACGTGGAGACACATGGACGGACGCATGGAGGCTCAAGCAGAATTGTATTGTAGATACTGGTAGATATCCAGTACTGTAACAGGCCCGTAGGTGTTCTGAGTCACCTTTATGGGACCGGAGCACGAAAATATAGAATTTTACATTACGGCGTTTTCTTTCACTAAGCAGTAGACCAGTAGCTATACATCTGACAGACATGCACACAAAGTTCTAGGCAGCAAGTGCAACCCGAAGTGGGTAGAATGGGTCTTTTTTTAAAAAGTTCATTTTTTTACTTCAAAATTCTTTTATTATTGTGTCGATATTTATGAAATTGGTTAGAAATATGCAAAATCGAAAAAATGTGGGATAGTCTGCTGTAATTTTTTCCAATTTTCCCCATTGAAAACGAGTTATTCAAAGAAAATGAGGAAATTGTTTTCATTGCATTACTCGTTTTCTATGGGGAAAGTTGGGAAATGTACGAGAGTCTAACCCAATTTTTTTATTTATTTTACATATCTCTACCGACTTCCGTTCATATCGGTACAAAAATAAAAAAAAAATTTAAAGCCTTTGACAGAAATCCCAAGGAATTTCCCGCACAGTGTTGGATGATTTTTCTTGCACCAAAATCATGTTTGTATTTCAAGATATCAGCACGCAGGAATTTCCTTCTTTGATCTTATGCCCAAGTGAATGAGTTTCGGTTTTATACATTAACTCGCTTATAAACGAATTCACTTTCTAGCTGCCATCCAATGAAACAGTACTTTTAGGCAAATTTCGGAGACATAAGTAACAAGGTGACCAACTCAAATAGAAAATTTTTACATTAATTTCGATTCAAATTCTAATCCCGGCCTCGGCTGTGACCAGTTGTTTATGGGTCGTCCTAGCTCCGGTGTCCGTTATATCTCTGACCCGGTCGATCTATGTTGCAGTTATATAACGCATAGATTATTAGAATGAAAAGAATGCTCCAACGCCAATGAGACACATACGACCGAACCACAGTACGTATTGGGTCAAAGAACGAGTCCCGTCCCGTGGACACGCGAACACTGAATCAGTGTAGTGTTCTCTGTTGCAATGAACTTTCATTTGGGCGAGCTAGGCGGTTGTCAATATTACTAGCATGACTTGAGAAAGGTTGACCCGAACTTTTAAGTGGGGCCCCCAAAAATATTCGAGAGTTGGTGGAGCCGTTCTGGTTGTCATGAATGTCCAGTAAAAGACTTGAAATGTAAACTAAATAAATTATCAATGTAATTTACAAAAATTTTATCATTTTGGGAATTTTTTTCTCATGTTCAGAAATTAAAGACTTTACAGTAGAGTCTCAAATGGAAAAATTCCATTTTATTAACACAAGCAGTATACAAAAGATGTTGTAGGTGAGAGGTGCAATATGCCAATGACCGGGGTAGCTTGGATGGCCCCAGCGTCAATGCTTGTATAGTCGGATGATTTGGAAGTAGCAGTGATGCTACAGTCATTGTGTAGGGGAAGGGAGCTGGTACAGTCGAAGGACAAAATAAAATAAGTTGTGGACCGTAATAAGCGGTTTCACTTTCTAGCTGACATTCAATGAAACAATACTTTCAGGCAAATTCTGAAGACATAAGTAACAAGGTGACAGACAGACTATTGAGGCTAGGTAGGTCATTCCTGCTAAAAAGGTACATGAACACCAAGGACATTCGGCAGGAGGCCCCCGCCGAAACACAAGAAATAGTCTCCCTCCCGTACACAAAGACTCCATGTTTCCTGCAGGCAGAACTAGAGTCCTCCCCTAAACAAAACCTAACCAGAAATTGACGCAGACGCATCAGGATCCCTCAACAACAGCCGCGTCTCCTCAACCACCAGCACATTTAGCCGACATTCTACAAGAAAGATGCTCAACGAGTCCAGTTTATTTGCAACAGAATTAACATTAACTTGTCCGAATTTTAAATTTGTGCGATCTGAAACTGACTCTTCAAGCATGACCAGTAACTACACTACCACCAGAAGAAGCATCGCAATTTGAAACAATACCTGCCTCAACTCGCACCTCAAACAAACCTGGTCCAGCAGCTCGGTCACCCACAGCTGGCAAATCCCAACTCACTGAAGAACCTCGACCCTATGTTGAAGCATTACTCGACAGGCCGGCAGGCCCTCTTAGTGCATCCCAGACACGAGCACCCTAACACAAAGGTGCGACTCAACAACTGCAACACAAATATTGTAGAGCCCCATCATTGTCTTTTACTAAGCCATCAACAGCCTCCTCACAACCACCAACACAAGCTTTATCGGCATTAAACTGCTTTCTATGCTGATAAGACAAGAAAAAGTTGTTTTTGGTGCAAAAATCAACGTTTACGGTTGGCCACCAAAATTACTAGACCTAAATCCGACAGCAAATTTTTTAGAAATTTTATTGAGTCATGATTTGAAGTCTTTAGACTCAGTGCATATGGAAAATTATTAACAAGGTGCATTTAGAAAAACACGGTTGAAACCTCTGATGATCTCTGGTTAATTTCCTAAAATCGGTGCAAGACTAATGTGAACTAGGTCTGTATTTCTAGAGAACTGTTCATATTTCTGACTTGTTATTTTATCCTCAACTAATTTCTTTCTGGTGTGCTTTTAGTTATACGTATTGCCATTTTCGATTGGTGGGGGTCTGAGTAAACCTTTCATTATTTCCTTAATTACCCATCGATGACTATGGATCATTTTTAGGTTGCATTGATGAGAATTTCAAGACGTTAGAAGCTCCATAGTGGTCAAAAGGTTGTGGCAGAATTTGGAATGTTGCTACTTTGTTACTGGACTATTGAAGGCAATAGTCTCTTCACAGCTGGTGCATTAGTACCCACATCTTATCGAAGCATGGCACTCTCGTAGGTGGTGAACTAACGCTACTCTATCAATATAAAACATTGTTTCAAAGAAAATATTTTTTTCCTCTCAGGCACTTAACTCGCTGAACTCCCTGCGGTCGTACCTACGCGCTGAGCTGGACAGGGGGCACAGTGTGGTACCTCTGCCTCTGGCGCCTCTGCATCTGCTGCTGAGCTCCGTTTCTCCTGAGCTGCAAGCTAAGTATTTCTGCTGCCATCACGCTGCTTTGTATGTTGAAACCAACAGCAGTGGCAGAACAATTTTGGAGAGTCTGGGTGCTGCTAAAGTCAAATTGAAAATGTCTTCAGCACCCTCTGGCCCTAGCAATTCTGTACTCCAAGAATCTAAAGCAGATTGTATGGTTGAAAATTTGTCAACGGAAGACGTGGCGCCCAAGTCCGCTTCTTTGGACTCGCCGGAGACATCAGCCAAAGAGGGTGACAAGTCACTGTGTATTTGGCCAAGTCTAGTTCTGTCGGATGAAGAAATGGATTTCGATGAAGATTCTGTTCAAGAAGAAACCAACGACGAACCCGTGATGACTGAGGAAGTAGATAAGCTGGGTGAGAATTGTGAACCAACTGTTCAGGATGCTATGGATGGCGCAGAAAAATCCGAGGTGCAGGTTGGAGAGACGGTTCCTTGTATTACCAAAGATTCCGCGCCAACTGCAGAAGGAAGTTCTATAAAAACTGTCCCTACATGTGAACCGTCTCAAAATACTGCTGAAAAATTTTTGGAGCTTACTAAGCTAGTGCCAGAGACAGCAGCAGACACCACAGCAAGCCAGGAGCCAGCGAGTGACACTGATACAGATGACGGGAATCCATCAATCATGACTAGACGAGCAGCTCAGAAACTAAGAGCTGAACAGTCTATGTTGACGTCTGTCGATGCATTGAGAGATGCTTATTCTTCGCTATTCGACGAAACCTTCAGACTCTCAATGACAATCTGTGAGCAGGAGAATTTCCTCACGATGATGGCAAGTACGCCTCTTAAGGAGGCTTGCGTCCGCGTCATGCGTATTAACAAAGAAGCTAAGGGACTCCAGCTACTACCTGCCTTCTGTACCCCTGCAGAGCATCTCACTCGCGCTGCATTTACCGGCCTCCCTTGCCAGTACCCCCGCAGTGACAGCGTAGAGTTTGGACCTCACATATCGAGCTCGCCGCGCACCTCTCACTGTGCTGTTATTGGGGACATTGGAGTGCTGCCAGGGAACTCCTACACTCAAGAACGGGTAATCCACATTCAAAAGCACCTAACGTTCTCTGCTGCTGAGGTGATGTCTGTTATCCAGTCGCTGCGGCAGCACGTCGGGTACAATATGACTATCTCATGGACCTGCTACGTCGTGTGCCCCTTTCCTGAGGTGAGCTTATACCCCCTTGCTTGTACTTAAGTACATGGAGAGCCGTTGTCAGTGAAATGATCGGTAATCGTTTAAGTGCAAAGATAGCCATTTCCATTCCATGTTGAGCTTGATAGCAGTACATATATTAACATCCGTCTCTCAAGATTGGTTTTGCTACCTTCGTTAGTGACATGCATTAAGCTGTTAAGGAGGTAGCTAAAAGTTATGCAACTGGTGCAAAAGGCAGCAAGTAGCAGCGTTATCAACTCTGAAAGGCTGTATTTCTAGGCTCCAGTGGGAATATTGTCCGTGCCTGTAGCTTTATCATTTTTAAGCAGTTTTAATGCATAGCGGACATCGTCCTCGGATGCATTGCGTTGGTCATGAGGTGAGCGTATATCATCGAGAATACTACCAACATAGTCTCTATGATTGTTACCTTCAAAACTATTCATAATGCTTTCATAATGAGACTTCCAGAACTTAGCAATGTTACTTAGCTCGGTGATTCCATGTACCAATTTTGCGACAGTGCGCACCTTCAGTTTTGAATTTATATTCTCCTCCAGAAACCAGCGCCCCTATTTTAGTTGAAGTTTGACACTCAGTTTTTATGCTGGACGCTCGTCCTCCCGCCTTCGTGCGGGCTCAGAGCCAATTTGGCAATTATCGTGTAGCTTATTTTTTGTATTCAAGCTTTACCATTACGGGCCTCCCTGTAACGTGTCTGCCAGCTTCGTGAAGTTCACGGACGTATTACTTCTATTCGGGGCGGTTTTTACTATGTCTATTACGTGCAAAGTAGAAAATACAAGACACCCAGACTAAAGAATGGCTGGTTGCATCTCACTCTTGAGCCCTTATAGCCCTGTGATTGCGTCTAAGTCAAGAGCGCACCTCGCCCTCTTTGAGTGGATGCAACTATGTTATTAATGTTTTCTTCTATAACATAGTTCATGCTAAACTGGAAGGTACGGACAAGATTTCTATCATTGAAATTCCAATTTACACGCTCAGTTTCTAATGGTCGATAGGTACCATTTGACACTGCTGCCAGATACACATTTAAAAACATGACTGCTGTTTCTGACGTCTTATGCATTAGACTTATTATTCTCCTATCATATTTACACAATTTCATGTTTTGGGTTATCTTATTATACTGCACAAGTGAGAGACCTCCGCTTGCCCTACCGACATGAATTTTCTTAGCTCATCATTTCTGTAATTTACTTGCGCTAGCTATACAACAAAGTACAGAATACTAGGCCAAATTCTTCAGTAACAGATTCTTGTGTTACCGTAACCCCCTGTTCTTTAAATGTTAATGTATTTTCTCAGACATGGCGTTTTCGTTAAGTAAAAAAATACTTTGGAGTGGTGCTGTTCAAAACTACCCACTTTGTGCAGTGCCTTATCCTCGCTACCGCATTCAGCAGGTTATTAGACGCCAGCAAAGAAAACTAGAACGCCTCGCGGCGTAAGACCATCACCCGCTTTGGAGGCAACTTCAACGCAGTCATTTTTGATGGCCTGCTAGTCGTAGTTTCTCATATGAATGCGGTGTCCAACTAGGTTGGCGCGTCGTGGCGTAAGACAATCTGCCGCTGTGGAGGCAAATTCAACGTCGTCATCAAAGTTCTATATTTCCAGATCTAATATTGAAAGTGTAATGCGCAGACATAGGTTTGCACGAATGACACCACAAGCAGAATGATCATTTGCTTGTTCCGCCCTACTTTCGTTCCTTCCTTTGTTTCTGAGTTATTATCTACATTCGTTACACTTGTCTGTTTTAGATAGGTAAAAATAAGGTTATCTATGATTTCTACAAAGGGAAGGGTAGGAGTCAAATATTCATTTTCTTTTGAAGCTGCTGCTACTTGCAGGTTACAGATTTGATGCTTGTTTAACTGAGAACACTCTTTGCGCTTCATATGTATGATACAAGTGTGAGATATTGAAGAACACTGCTGTTGTTACATGGCATTTCCGCAGGATCCAGCTACATGTAGCTCTCTCTTTCAGCATTTCAGTTATTGCACGGAATCTTCGAAGTTTCGCGCGTCTAAAGCTGGCCATCTTTAAAAATCTGGTATCCTGTCGACGACCTTATGATATCAGCAAAAAGTTAACGGCTTTGTCGTAAATTTCTCAGTGAAGCTGAAAAATGAATAATGCCTGTCTGTTTTCATTTGTTTATGAGCTCGCTCACGTACAGTACAATTGAAAAATGAGAGAACTTCTGTATGTCAAAGTAGATGGAAAAAATAAGTTACAGAAGACTTGAAGCATTTAACACCAAATGTCGCTTATTGTTGAATTCATCAGGTGTGTATTAGTATCTACAGTATTCCCTATTTACTGCATACATAGAAAATAAAAAGAACATAAGTGAGCACTGGAGAATTATAAAGGGTCTTGTAGTTGAACATGTATGATGACAAGCGTTGAATTGAATGAGCATTTGGTTACAAGAAGATTGGTAGATTAAATGAGCAGAAATGGCGTAGAATGGGAACAGTAGATTGGTTGGATGAGGTGCATTAGGCTAGTTTGAAAGTATTAGGTTAGATGAGGAACATCTTCAATACAGAACATTAGATTAGAGAAAGAGATATTTTAAGTTTGGTGGGGAGCATTAGATTAGATGAGAAGCGTTAGCTTAGATTAGGTGTCTATAGATAGTAGGAACGGTGCCAGGAAATCTGCATTGGGTGCTTGAGTAAAGTGTGGATGGGTAGGGATTTCTATACATGTATTCAATTCATGTATATTAGTTGCACGGCATAAGGGGGACTTTGCCCGGTATGGTGTGTCAAGCCTCCTTGGTCGTCCATGGCCGCTAGGTTAGGCCTAGATGAGGAATGCTAGATTAGAAATGTTAGATAAAATTACATGAGGTATGTTTGGCTAGATGAGAAGCATTAGGTTGGATGAGGGGCATTAAGTTGCATTAGATTGAATGTGTAAGCTAAGCAGAAAAGTGACAGGTGAGATGAGGGCCATTAGATTGAATGAGAAGCATTAGGTTGGATGAGGATTGTATGGTTAGATGAGAAACAGTAGCTTGACTGAGGAGCATTGGTTAGGTGAGGGGCTTAAATTGCATGAGGTGCGTTAGGTCAGGTGAGGTGCGTTAAGTTAGATGAGAAGCGTTAGGTTAGATGATGTGAGTTAGATTGTATAAGCAGCGTTAAGTTGTGCGATTTACTTCAAGTTAATTCTAGCATTGGGGTTCACGCCTGGCGCTAGCTTAGAGGATATGTGCCCAGGCGGGCTAAATACTTAGGTTAGACGCAATTTGTCCACGTAAAACGAGGGCGTTAGTTACACTAGGTGGGTTACATTAGAAGAGCAGCATTAGGTCAAACTGAAGAGAGTTGTAGGTGTTTTAGGTTCAATTAATTAATGCATTTCCAAAAGTTAAGACATTAACTACTCGTAGCATCTTCACTTGCTCTTCTAGCATTATTGACTACTTGAATACTCAACATATAGAGGCGGCAACTCTTTGATTGGAGCCCACTATAACACAGCAAAAACTATGCTGGATAAGCTACAGTGTAGAGTTCTTTTGTGCTACCGCGCATGTGTGCAAGGTCTGCATTAAGGGAGGGATGGGCTTTGGTTTCGGTGCTTGTCGTACTCTCTCTGCATTAGGCTGTTCTTTACTGCAGGTCATTGGGTTCTGCCGCTCCGCGGGGCTCTAGTTCTATTTCCAAAGAGCTCATGTATGAGTTTTAGTAGCTACTGCAAGTCGAATATTTTTACAAACACAGATTAATCGTATAGAAAACGCAGGTCTATTTGAATAGAAATCAACAAAACGTATTGAGTTCGTTTCATTATGGGATTAAGTTCCTCTCTCATCTGGATGCCAGGAACTGCCGTCCCTCTGCCGTTTATGCGACTCTATATTCCTTGTATATTTGGACATTGTAACAGCAAAGTTTATTTCCGCTTGCCTTTGCCCCGTTTTCTGTTTATAGCTACGGTCCACAGCGTTGCTGTAATGAAGCGAAAGCCGGCTAGCTGTATCGCCAACAGTGTGAGTCTCTGCCTTGTGTGTTTCTGTCAGTGAGAAATATATCTGTCCTGACTTTGATGTCGCTCTGACTCTTGTGATGGGAGTTCGTGCTGTGGTGCCCCTACAGCTTCTCTGTCGGTCTAACCCATAACTGCAAACTGTAAGCGTCAGCACTGAAGCTAGAGTGTGATTTCTCTGAGCTCTCGGCTGGTTCTTTACTAATTAAACATTCTGTGCTTCACATACAGGTCATGTTCAGCCGCAACCACGCGGAGGAATGCGTAGCTGAGAAGTGCCAGAACCCCATCCCAATATGGCGCAAGAAATCGGTAAGAGGTCATAGGGTTGCTATTGTAAAGNTTTCTTTACTAATTAAACATTCTGTGCTTCACATACAGGTCATGTTCAGCCGCAACCACGCGGAGGAATGCGTAGCTGAGAAGTGCCAGAACCCCATCCCAATATGGCGCAAGAAATCGGTAAGAGGTCATAGGGTTGCTATAGTAAAGTTTGCCCCTCTTGTCTCTTCTGAAATCGCGCCTCAGATGCTCCACGCATTCGGCATGTATTTCTTTTGTGACCACTGTGTTTCTTTCCATTTTCATTCTACTGCTGGGGAATTGTGCTTCTCGTCCTCGTTTTTTCTTCGCTTACTTTACCAATTCCTGCTTTGATCTAACGCAGAGATACCCAGGTGTTTGTGTTACACGTTTTTATCGACATACTTCCAGCCCGTGTTTCTTCCTCTCGTACATCGCGATTGTAGTGAAAATGGAGTCTTGCTCTGTATAATGTAGTAATGATTAGTAGCCGGTATGTGGTGGGTTTTGTGCTGGTTAATCATGATAGCTGGCACATAGAAGCCGCTAGCAATTTTGCTCTGTGAAGTGAAAGTAAAACGAGAAAAGCAATTGAAAAACTGCAAAGGAAATTAAGGCCAGGAATAGAAATGGTAGCTATGTTTTTGGCTTACGGAGAAGAGTGAAGGAAACTCCCCTCAGAGGTCATAGGATGGGCCTTACGGTTAGGTAAGTTTAGTTTCGCCCATCCTATATTATTGGAGCAGCGCCCCCAAGAGGACCTTGTAGGTTAGCTACCTTATCTGTTAGCCAGGTCTTCGAGACGTCTGTCTTTCATGTCCACTTTGCTTCCTTCCGATTTCGTACTGCTTCTAGTATTACTTGCGTCTCTTCTTCCTTGTCTGTCTTAACTTGCTGTTCCCATGAGCGTTGATCCAGTGTGAGAACACCTTTGTGCATGTGTTCCGTGTGACTATCGACATACTATATTTCCCTTCCTTTTCCTCTCTTAGAAAGCTTAGTCCTTATTTAGGGAGGCTTAAACTATCTTATACTACTTAACTAATACTAGTACAGTAGTGCAGGAAACAGGAGCTTCATCGAAGTAATTATATGTCTACCGTCATTCATTAATGGCACGGAGTACTACTACTACAGTATATTATGATAATTTTCAGGACGGGAGTGTAGCCAAGCTGAAGAGGCGCATTACCAGCTTCATGACGCTGCTGGCGTACAGACTTGGACCAGGCAGTTTCGTCACTCTCTACCCGATCTATCCCACCATTCTAGTCCCCGTGGGGGAAATTGATCGATCCCTGCACACCCAACTGCACTTCGTCTCGCCCAAGCTGTTTCCGGCGTGCCCTACGCGCCGCGTGTATTTTTGTCGAGAAGATTTACTGAAGGTGCTACAACCTTTGGTTGAGGAATTCAATAAGGGCATGACCGACATCTTCAACAAGACGCGCTTCTTGCCTGCCATCGAAGAGGCGGACTCCTTCTCCTTCGTTTCTTGCCAGCGTCATGTGAACCAGCTCGACTTCAGCTCTCTTGATTCTGGACTACTGCAGTGGGAAAAACTCCTTAATTCTCTTCTCCAGCGGACCCACCCTGGCTTAGAAGGTAAGATGTATATGACTCTGAACCGTGGTCTTGTTGACTTTTTTTTTGTAAGAGGCCGAGTTATTTCTACTGCTCTGGTTTTATGTTGTATTTTAAGCTCCCGAACAAAAAATTGGTTACCTGTTATCAATAAGGTCCAGGACCTCCACGAGCACGTCTATACTTATAATAGCAGAATTTTGAACCCTATATAAGTTTAGTTTATGTGGGAGCACTCAGTCTTCATTCACAGCTACCGAGGTATATAAATGTTCCAGATCTGCTTCTGAACGATGGTAAAGAAGCAAGATGTCACGCAATGGCAAAAAAGAAGTTATTGCTTTTGGTCGATCTAAAGGACATAGAGTTGTCACCGGGGTTCTAAGTACTTCCTCGTTGAGGTCTACACTGGATGGCCACAAGCACGATCAAGAATTCCCAGTACTAGTGTAGTTTGTTCGGCGTAAAGATTTGGTGCGATCAAGCCGGCACTCGGCATAAGTAACACTTGATGCAGCTATTCTTACCTTGCTGGTGCAACGACTGTCCTAGTAAAAGCTCATTGTTTAAAACCAGTTTTATTACTCGAAGACATTAAAAGCTACAGAACAGGGTGGTGCATACTAAAGATTGACAACCGGCTGTGACAAAGTTACAAGTCACATAGGCAGTACAGTGCAGAGCAGGAACAGCACCACCGGTCACCACGACAGTTGACAGCAGACTGAGGCAAGCTGGAGAGACCCCAGCTTATATACCTTCCCAAGGCCGGCCACTACACGTGTCATCGCTCGGCAACGCTTAGGCCTAACGCCAGAGCCAGGCAGTACGGTGCTGCGCCGCACCAAATGGTGAAACTTTAAATTCACCGGTCACAGAGTAAAGGAAATAGTGGAATTTGCTGGTGGTTTGCTAGTTTTCAAGCAATGGAAATAATCGCGTACAAAGGGCAATGCTAGGCGTCATTGCGGTCGCAAAAAATTGCTTACTGATAGGGACCGCGACCGCATTTCACGACTTGTTGACTAAAATCGCTTTGCATCGCGGATAGAGTTTTTGCAAAACGTCGATGACGGCCCGTCCATTTCTATTTCTGAGCAGACTCTTTGTAGAAAACTCCTTGCAATGAACATATGGGGGTCTTGGAGCTCGTAAGCAACCAATGTTAACAGCAGTCCACTAAACCGTGGGTCAGAGCACGCGCACATTGGACTGTCGAAGACTGGAGAAGTACCTATCATCTGGTCAGATGAATCACGATTTTTCTATGTAAACGATGTCCGCCACCGTGTTCACTGAAAACCACATGAAGCCTTCAACGAAGCCTGTGTNGAAGCCTGTGTGCAAGGGGCGATACTTGCAGGAGGTGGGTTTGTCATATTCTGGGGCTTTTTAATTCCTCGGAAGTGGGCCCTTCGGTTGAAATAACCATGAAACTGAATCAGGAAGGCTACATTGATTTGTTAAATGACCAAGTTGTGCCATTTGCACAGTATCTGCATGAAGATCGAACTGCTACTTTGCCGATCTTTCAGGATGATAACTGCCGTCTACAACGCGCTAGATCATTCGTGCATTGGCATTAAAACCATTCTGGCTATGTAAAGCACTTAGAATTGCCAGCTAAGTGTCCAGACATGAACCCCAACAAGAGTTAATGGGACCATCTTGAACGACCAGTTAGGCGCCGAGAAGAGCCTCCACGTACTATGGTTGATTTAGGGAATCGATTGATGCAACAGTAGTTCTAAATGGATCAAGTGAACATTAGAATTGCTATTATACGTACTGGGGGAGGTCCTACAGCTTATTAGTAACAGGGGACTAATTTTTGTCCGGGGAGTTTATTATTGCGGAAAAATCCTTTGCAGCGAGGCAGTATAGCTTGGCATTGGTTAATTAGAGGAACCCTTTCAGAACCTCAGGAATTGCTCAAAAAAATTTGTTTACTATAGAGAAGCCCGGTTTACAGTTGAGTTCTTTGGTATTATCTCCAATCTTATTATTCGACATGCTGAAACTGGAGAACTTCTACAATTGTTCATATGTCACTAGTGATAATTTAATAAGTTGGTAAATCGAAGAAATATTGCTTGGGCTGGAAAGGATCGCGTGATCAAATTCGTTGCGTAAATTCTCTGTGAGGGTTAAGCGAGCCTTGTCATCTTATCCAGTATCTATTTATCCAATTGTTAAATTTATTGATTAAAGATAAAAAATTGAAAAGACGTGAAGCTTTTGCATGGAATTTATTACATAATAACCAATGCTTAGTGATCTGTTTTCTTATTTGTTGATTTATCTATCAATTTTCTGTCACGCTTGAAGGCTGTAGGTAGACGAAAATTAGGCATAGTTGCAAACGATGGCCAAAGTATACCTACCACCTTATGTTTGAATGCACTCTTTGCATTGCCAACGTGGATATCAAAGCAATGAAGATATCAGAAACCCCTCTCAGCTTCTTAGTTTCTTCCCGCAGATAAATTCTTGGCATCATGTGTTCTTCCAGTTTGATATCATTTATGGACGAAACAGTATATTCCTTTGCTTAAAAATTTTAACCTATACTGCGCGGTTGGCTGGTTTAAACAAAATAAAAAAAAAAACATGGTTCAAACCAATAAAAAACATGCTTTTTTTTGCTTGATTTTTATTCATTAATATTGCAAAGTGAACAGTTTTATTTCTGGAAATTACTGAATGTTATTCACACAACTGAAACGATGAGTTAGTTTGTTTGTATTTAAGAATCTATTTGACTGTTAGGTCAGTTAAGGTCAACTATTGCTTATGTTTATTAAAAACCAATAACGTATTGAATTTTGTGTTATTTCATTTCAGAGATGCATTTCTAATTATCTTCTGAATTTCTGATATGCTAGCAGCTACTGAAAATTAGAAGTAGCAGTTAAAGTTGCTATTAGATTGCTAGTGAGCTCATGAAAAGGATGTAGGCATTTAGCTATTTCATTTTCTTTAGTTCATTACTCAGTTTTTAATTAGCTAGTAGCTAGCTAATTCTGTCGAGTTTTATTTGTAATTTACGTGTTTTCAAGTTTTTCAAAGGATTATATATGCAATAGTTATAAATCATAGCTTCTCTACAGTTTGGATATTAAATGTAGCCATAGCAAATAAGGTACTCTGCTAAGTGCTTTTTCTTAACCCAGTTTCTTAATATCATTCTTCTACTATAGGAAGCTGAAATGAAGCGATTAATTTTGTTGATGATTAGCTACCTACATGTTTACAAAGCAGAAAATCCTTTAAATGATAGATCAAATTCCTAGAATTAGAAAAAACAACAAAAATTAAGAAAGACAAATAACCCAAAAAAAAAACATCGCTGTTGGTTTAAACAAAAAAAAAACTTGGTTTTTGCCGACCCTGCTAAACTGTATCTTGTCATATCCATGATGCCCAGTCGATATCAATATTTTCAATGATAATTGACTGCCTGCAAAAAGTAATTAATTTTTCCCCACTATTAGACAAAGAGAAGAAAGATTTTGCTGCTCAGCTCATGTGAAACCGAGAACGCTCATCTCTTATGTTCCCTACAGTTGGCAGTTGCGTAAACGAAAGTGTGGTGATGGATAAATATCACGAATTCTTCTCCGTCATTTTGAGCCCCGGGTATGACATTTAGTTTTGAGGTGTTACAACAAAATAAAGCTTTGGACCTGGCATTCCTGGCCTGTTGGTATTACCCGGGTAAAGTTACGCTGTGTACTTGATGAAGTGCCCCGTCATCCGGATCCTGCTTGCTCTGCACGGGGGATGTGATTTCTGCCATGAAGAATGGAAGCTGCACGGGCTTGCAACTGCACAGTCACTTTTACTGTGTTATTTTACTGAATCTAATATTTTTAACTTAACTGAAGAGGAATTACTAAATTTTAGTCTTGCAAAGCTATACAATCGGAGGGGTTGATCCGTTGTTGCACTGCTTCCATATTAAGGAAAACTAAGCCCTTAACCAGCTGTAGCCTAGTTAAGCTGCGCACCTTTGTCCAGGGACTACAAACGTTACACTGACCATGAGGTCCCTGCCAAGGACGACAAATAACGCAGAAACCTCTTGCTGGCGCTGTAGGAAACCAGTCATAAACAAGGAGAATAGAGGGATTTGTGAAGTTTTCGATAGATTGTTCCATGCGACCTGTGGAGGAGTTTCCCAGGAATATTATCAGCTGCTGAATACTGAGCAGGATCATATGTGGATGTGTGGTGAGTGCAAGGTGGAGGGGAAGGAGAGTGTAGCATCAACTAGATCTGTGAAGGAGGAAAATGCAAAGCTTGTTGAGAAGGTAAAAACTTTGGAAGAGGCTGTGGAGAATGTCAGGTCAGAGGTTACTGAGGAAGTAATTCAGAAGGTGCTTGCTACAGTTGAAGCAGAAAATCCAGACTATTGGGCTGCCAGGCTTGAACAGCAGATGAAATCTGTAGAACTGAATGTGGAAAGGCTGGAGGAGAATGTGGTGGAGGAAGTGACCCTGAAAGTGAAAAGTGAGATGAGAATGGGGATTGTTGGTCAGGTATATAAGCAGGTGATGAGAAAATGGAAGGAGAAGGGAGATCAAAATAAAAGGAAGAATATCTTGTTCTGTACAATGTGCCTGAGTCAGAAAGTGAAATTGCCATTGAAAGGATAGACCATGACCAGAGATACTGTGATATTTTTCAAAACTCTATGGGTGTGGGTACCAGTGATTTTCACATTGAGAAAATGATGAGATTGGGAAAAAGTCAGGTGTCAAATAGAAATAGACCCCTACTTGTTCAACTGAGAAGAGAAAAAAAGTGAAAAATGCTTGAAAAAATTAAAAACCTGAAAAATGAAACTGATGAAATTAGGAGAAAGAATAGAATTAGCAAGGATGTGACGGGAGGAGCAAAGCGCGGAAATGAGACAAAAACAGAGAGTTTATATGAAGGTGGAAATTTGCAAGGTAAGTCTATGAATTTCAAACTTATAAATATTCAGAGATTGACAACAGCAAAATTTGTTCTTTCAATCAATGCTTGAACATGATACTACATTATGTTTGACACAAACATAGCTTACATATCAGAGAGTGCAACCAATGGACAACATTGTCATAGTGGCAGCTATGCGAGATAGACAAGATAGGAGGGGCAGAGGCCTAATGGTTTTGGCTAGAAAACAAGCTGGAGTAAGGTATGAGCAGCGAGAGACCACCAGTGCTGATTTTTTCGATGTGGGTAGGATCAGTGAAGGGACACTTTGACAATATTGCTGGTGTACTTCTTGAGAACTGAGGAAGTACAGAGAAATAAGATTAGAAACGAAATTGAGAGAAAAATTGAATGCTCCATAGATAATAATGAAGACTTTCTTATATTGAGAAATTTCAATGGACATGTGTCGTTCCTTGATCAGCAAGAGGAAAACAGAAATGGAAGTATGATAACGGAATGATTCAGCACCTATAATTCGATCCTGCTGAATTCAGAGGATACTTGCAGGGGAACTTGGGCAGCTAGAGGCCAGAAGTGCCATTGATTTTGTCATAGTGAATCAGAAGCTCTATCAAAAATATGTATCAGTGGAGATAGATGAGAATAGAGAAAAGATGGACATTTCGGATCTTATTTTAATGGAGGTTAATTTCAAGTTGAGAAGTGGAAGATGCAGCTTTGATATCAGATATGAGCCCGCAGTGTATTGTACAACAGAACATGGTAGCTTGCAGAGACTTGCCCATACCTTTGAAGAGAGATTTATGGGTGAGGAGGTTGATAATATCCAGCACTTCAATTTTGTGTTGCGAGAAGTGGTTGACTAGAAGTTGAAGAGGAATTAGCCAGGAAGCAGTGATAGAGATGAAAAGATGCAGAAGCAGCTTTGGATCTCCCAGGAGATTAGAGAGGAAATCAACTTGAGAAGCAGTATAACAGAGAGAAAAGAAAAAAAAGGGACCAAGAGAGGAGGATGATATTGGAGGAGAGGTATTGGAAACAAAACTGGAAAGTGCAAGCTCTGATTCATGAAAGTATAACAAAACACGAAATTAACATAACAAATCTGATAAGAAGTGAAAAAGGAGGCAATAAAAAGTTGAGGCAAATATTACTAAATTGCAGAAAGAACCATTGAACAGCACTGCTGAAGATTCATTGTACGATGACCTTAATCAGAGGATGAACGAGCACGATGCAGCTGAAGCTATTGAGATATTTGGTCCCAGGTCTATGGAAAACACAAAAATTTGCTGAATGAGGTATGAAATAGTAGGATTAGGAGACTATATGATAAAGAGCTGTATGAGATGGTGATAATAGAGACAAAGGCTATCGAAGTATTCTCGGTAGTGATGAGGGAACATTTAGATACCATAATAAGAGTAGAGAACCAAATAAAGTCAATAGAAAGTTCAGAATTTATTGTTGAGAGTACAAAGAGACTCTTAAGGAAGATGACGGATTTGAAGGCTGAGTTCTATAAAGCACTAATAGACAAAAAAAAACACCATGGAAATTCTAGCAACATGTTTGAGAAACGAGTTGCTGAACAGAGAGAAGCCAGAAGTATGGAGAACCTCATCGACCAGGATGATAGAAAAGAAGAGTAAGCCAACAGCGGGAGACTTACGGCCATTGCCATAACTAATGTCTCTTGAAAGTTATTCATGTCTCACAAAAGAAGCCGTCGAAACTCATTTGGAGAGCAAGCTGCTACAAAAGGAGACACAGTCTGGATTCACCGTGTGGGGACGAGTGGAGGACAACTTGGTGATGTTGGATTACTTTGTGGGACAGTTCTACCTAATGAAGAGACCTCTTATCGTTGTGTGTATAGACTTCAGAAAAGCTTTTGTTTCGATTAAAAGAGATAAACTTGTAGAAATCATGATGGAGTATAAAATCAGTGCAAAGATAATTAACGCGAATGTAAGTCTATATACTGGGGACAAGACGGAGGTGCGGTTCGGCAAGGTGAGAAAGGAAATGGAGGTAACCAGTGGTATAAGGCAAGGCTGTACTGGCTCAACAACCTTGCTTACGCTCATAACATTTGGGATAATTACTGCAATTGAAGAAGCTGGATGCGGATATAAAAATGAAAATTTTATAATAAGTACCTAGCTTGTTCTTCGCCAATGATGGGCTTTTGCTGGCACACATGGTGGATGAGGCAAAATGTAGCGTTGAGGTGCTCATGGAGGCCGGTCGGAAAATGGTTTGGAGATCAACAAAGTGAAAAGTGAAGTCTTGGTCTTTAATATGAAGGAGAAACCTGAGAAGAGAGATGAAATAAATGTAAAGGAGAAGATAAAATACCTGGGAATTGAAATCATTGATAAGAGGCATATGTTTGATGTTTACAAGAGAGCTGTGATAGCGAATGCGAGGAAGCTAGCTGCTACTCACCTCTGTAACTCACCTCTGCAGCCCCCAAAGCCCAGGCCGGCCCAGAGAAGAACAGCCAGTCTAGGGAGGCAAGCACGGCCCCGCGCGCCGGCACCAGCAAGAGAATGCACACGTACGTACCATCAACGAGCCGGAGAAGTGCACGGTTGGCCATCAGAAAGCCACCAATAAACATACGCGCACATGCGTGGTACCCAGGAACAACAAAAATCAACAAGGGCAAACACCACCATCTTAGCAAGCCAAGCCCTATTAGTAGCCACGGTAACTCTCCAGCAGAGTGGCATTCCAATACCACAGAACACTCAAAAATCCCACTATTAAGAAGCAAGACCACCCACACTCCCGCAACATATGGCACCAGACAAGCACCATCACAGCCGAGAGCCAATCATAATTAGAATGTAGGGGTATCAGTGGTAGTTCTCTCATTGGAGCCCATGTAAGTTGGGTAACTCCTTAATGGGAAGTCCAAACATCAACAAATCAACAACAGCAGGGGTGGCACCCCGGAAATCCCAACAACAGCAACACCCACCAAAACGAACAGGACCCCTCATGCCCACGCAACCAGTTAATCCAGCCACAGCCGGAGTCCCCCCACTCTCCACCACCACAACCCAGCAAAGTAACCACTCCCTGAGGTATGCAATGCCAGCAAGCCCAAAAAATCTGCAGCAGGCCAATAGGAAGCCACACACACACACACACAGACATCACATAATCAAACAACACCTCCCCAAGGGAGAAGCTAGACGCCGTTTAAGTACATCCAAGGACTGGGTCAACACAACCTGGCAACATAAAGAAGAGAGAGATGTAGATGTTGCGGAGGGAGCGTAGTCGGCAGCTGAGAGGGAGGGATAGCTAAGAAGTGAGACAAAATTGAGAAGGTGTCATCCTCTACAAAAAGAGAGTCCTTTGATATGTTCATCATCATCTTCAAACTGTTCTACTATTTTCAGTTTTACTGCCATCCATAATATAAGAAACAGCTATTTAGGATCATCCAGCAATATATAGGTACAATTTATGACCGTGTGTTGGTTGACTTCCTGGGTTTGTTGTGAGGCACAGGAATTGACTCTTTAGAGCCGCTTATAACTGGCTGATCCCGTGCCTGCATGAAATAATCCTTTGTTTTTCGCAACAATAGCGCTATTGATACCGTCCGGAAAATGGACTGTGGGCGAATGTGTTCATATGACAAGTACCCATGAGTAAGTAATAATAATCCTCGGCAGAAGTCGAGTAACACTCACTAGCTACATGGACGCGCCCGCAGACATCACGAACACGAGAACATTGATGGGTGCCAATATAGATTCACTGTATATACCTGAAGGTTACACCTGTTACAATGTTGTCCGGTTGCTCTGCATTTTTTATCGAATTCTTTCTATTTCAAATTTTAAAAAGCAGCCAATCTGTAGTAGATAATAAAGCAATTTTCATTTTGTATATCCCACCTGTATTCTTTACTAAAATATCTGTTACTAAGCATGCGAGTTTGCTCAAGTCGTGCTACCTCTGAACAGGTTTTTTTTCCTTAGGTTTCTTATTGGAGAGATAATCCTGTAAGAATATACACCACACCGCTAGACTATTAAATGGTAAATACACTGTGACTTTTCGGCTATCCAATAGCTGCGACGAGTGTTCTTATTGTTACAGTGAAGTGTGGCGCACCTCCTGGAGGAGAACTGACACATCCTGTTCCTGATACCCTGCGTTGGGCACCTCTTGTACGGATGGAACGGCTCCCACCACCACGGGCACCTGTTCCTCCACCTCGTGGAGCATTGCCAAGTAAAGGTGAAGCGTCTCCTGCAGCAGTGTCTTATGGCCCTCCTCCTCCAGAAGCCCTCCGCTCACTTTTGAGCCGCATATTAAAAGGTTGGTGTCACGTGCTTCCACGAAGATTGGGCTCCTGCATAAGGTGAATTCTCTGTTTGGTGACAGTCAGGTTGTCCGCAGAGGTTTTTATGCTTTTTTGCTGCCTGTGTTAGAGTATTGCTCCCCGGTCTGGGCTTCAGCTGCTGATACTCACTTACGCCTGTTGGACCGACTTGTTAGTTCAGCCAGCAGGCTGTG
>LQNS02278096.1:16346269-16364807 GCA_001587735.2 Parhyale hawaiensis | reverse complement strand
CCTGAGCGCCTGTCGGATGGTGAGTGCTGCTTTGTGGAGGTGGTAATCCAATTTTTTGGAGGCCTTGCCATGATTACCTCCGCCAAGAAGGTTATACTTTCGTCTGATTTGTCTGTCTTTTTGTCTACATTTTTCTTTGCCTGTCTGTCATCAAGGTAGCTAACTCATAAAGTTATGAACGGATTTTGACGAAATTTACAGGGATTGTTAGGTATGTTAGGAGGAAGTAAAGAAAGATAAAGTCAACTGAGACCACACCCTCACCTGGGAAGCCCACATTCACTGGTTTGTGCTGCGGGTATAGGCCCACTGGCCCCAGATGAGTAAGTGTAGTTGCAGTCGACCTCGGGTCACCAAGAACTATGACGCCAATTTGACGGAAGGAACAAATGACCCGAGACCCCCCTCCCCCCTCAACTCTGAGGAAGGCAGTTCCGCCACGGCGCCGTGCATGCACATAACTGCCAAGATCTGCAAAGAGATTGCGTGCCTGGCTGGGTATCAAACCTGCGAGCGATACAAGGTGTTAGAGCTGAGAACAGAAGCATGCTGCCGCAGATGATTAACTTTAGGTGAAGATCCGTGCGTCTGTTTGTTTGTCTTGCTCATTTTTCTTACTACCATAGCTCTAATAGGTTTTGACGGATTTTTATGAAATTCACATTAGTTGTTAGGTATATTACGAAGAGTAAATTACCAAATTTTTGTCATGATCGATTTGTTCTTTCGTTTGTCACTCTTTTTGATTTTATGCTTGTTAGCACAATAACTCAAAAAGTTGTAAATAGATCTCCATGAAATTTGCAGGAGTTGTTAGTATTGTTAAAAGGTATGAATGACTAAATTTTGGTGCAGATCGGTTGGTTTGACTCATGTTTGTCATAATGTTTGTTAACAGCATAACTCAGAATGTTATTAACGGATCTTCATGAAAATTGCAGAAACTGTTAATACTGTACCATCAAAAGGCACAAATGATTATATTTGTGTGTTGATACATAAAAAATCATGGTCTGAGACCTAAGTCAAATGTTTCGTTACCGTTTCCTTTCTTGCCAGTGGTATGCGCTCGCAGAGTGCTCTAGTTGTGAAAGTTGCTAGAACTAATTTTTTAGCCCTGTTGATGAGTATTTCAGGAATCATTTTTTGTATATAGTTTGCCAAGGATTTTATTCTATGAGGTTTTAATGTTTTATTGAAAAAGTGTTGTATCAATTCACGTGCTCCTGTCGTTTCAGAATCATGGATGGTGAGATTTAACCGTGACGGTGGCGATGTGGCGGCTCTTTTCCTGAAGGAGCTCAAGAACTACCGTCTCCTTGATACTCTACTGTCGGCGTCCCTCGTCTCCGCTGAAGGTGCGCTCTGCATGTGTGATCGTCCACATGCGGGAACATTTTCTCTCCTGTTCTAGGGGCTTCCTAAAAATTTCCAATATTCTTCGTACTTCCATCGTTCTTATTATGTTGTGTTCGTTGAATAACGTTTATACCCCTTTGGATAGCAACTTCTGATTCAACGTAAGCAGTTAGTCAAAAGACGCACGGTCTTTTTTGTGGCGTTCAAAGCTCGCACTGCATTGTCAGCATTGAGACAACTGGTGATGAGAAAACTAACACTGTTGCTCTCTAGCTTCCTTTCATATATTACGTGCCTAGGGACTGAAGAACAGCATACAGTATGTTATGCAAAGCTGGGGACATAGTTTCCTTCCGTAAAATGGTTATGTTTTTGTCGAATTTATCTGTCTCTGTCACCAAGATAACAAAAATTTATGGACGAATCTGTACAAAATTTACAGTGATTGTTAGTCATGTTAGGAGAAGCAGATGATTAACTTTCGGTGAAGATGATCCGTCAAACCGTTTGTTTGTCTGCTTCTTTGTTCTACCTACCGTACTCTAAAAGTTATGGACGGATTTTGATGAAATTTTCATAAGTTGTCGGGTATATCACGAAGAGTAAATGACCAAGTTTTTTGTGATATTTTTGTCCGTTTATTTCTCTGTTTAATTTTATGTTTGTTTGCACTACAACTCGAAAAGTTATGAATGGATCTTTTGCAATTTACTAGAATGTGTTTGAAATTCGAAAGACATAAATGATCAAATTTTGGTGATCGGTTTGTCTATTTGTGTGTTTGACTAATGGTTGCCAGAACATAACTGAAAAAGTTACGAATGGATCTTCAACAAAGTTAAAAAAAACTTATTACTGTCATGAGGCACAAATGAACAAATTTTGCTGGTGATAAAGAAGAAATCCTAATTTCAGGATCAATTTAAATTTTTCGTTAACATTGCCTTGCATGGCGGAGGTATACGCTCTCAGAGTGCTGTAGTTATCTATATGAGACCAGATTCGGAGATTTAAAGTTAAAAGCTATGGGCTATGTATATTCTTCGCCTGTTGGACCTCATGTGGGTCAGCTGCATACATCCTCAGTACGCTTTGCAAGGCAGTAATCCAATAATAAAAAGATTTACTCGTACCAATGTTTTAGTGAACGTCACCATGTATTCCTGATAGTCGTTTGTCCGAAAGCCTTGTTCTGCTCTCAGCTTTTGTTTGACAAGTTTGGTGCATCTAAATAAGAAAGAACTACACATTCTTGAACTGCGATAATTTCTATTGCGTCGCTACTTTATGAGAACTAAACTCCGTTTACTCTACCGCAAAAATGTGTCCACTGTGTTGTTTTTTTCAGGCCGCTCCGAGATGTCCTCGTCAAATTGCAGCTTCATGCGTTTTTGTACGTTTGCAACTTGCTGGACATTTTTGCACTTAGGCTGCAACTGAAACCGTTCCTCCTCAAGTCGAGTCTAACCTGATCGCTGGAGTTACCGATCACGGCGAGCGGTTAGGTCATTACTGGGCTGGTCAGATTGCGGTTCAACTCTGCCGTCATTTTTGGGGCATCTGTCTGGCGAGTTTCCGTTGCAACGTGACTCAGCACACATCGGTTTCTTTCAGGAGTTTCGAAGTCTTCACAAAGTTACTGGTCCTGCTGAGTATTTTCCCCTGGATCTAAGTTTGAGCCATATTTTTTATAAGGTAGCTGTCGAAAACAGAGGCGTTCAACTGTTCTGGCGGTAACAGTTCCTGTGGCGGTAGCTGCGACAGACTGTCCTCTTCTTTACTTAGTGAGGTCTAGTCGCTTGGCTTCATTGTCAATACGACCTGCAAAAGAAATGGAAAAGGAATGTTATTGAGTTAGATCAATTTTCCAGCTCAGTGAGCCCTTGTGAGTTCATTCTGTGTAGGCAGTGCTAGGCAACCTCTCGTGCAGAGATTCCACGTTGCTGTCGGTATACTAGCTATGTGTTAGTAGTGGAAGTGGTATCCCAGCAGCACGCTGGTGTCTATTCTAGATATCGGGCATTACTTTTGTACCAACCTGATGTATCACCTTTACTTTTTTATTTCTTTCAACACTGGCAGTAGCTAGGAGCACTAACTGACCGGTCTTTTTGCACAAAGCTGACCACAAGCTTGGCTCGCGCGATACGACCACCGCACACTACACGAGCGGAGCCTGAGCCCGCAAGCCGCGCCACGAGCCCGTTTTTGTAGTGTGTGGGTGTGGGCGCCGCCGAGCCGAGCCGCGCAATCAGGCTCGTGGCGCGGCTCCTGCTTATCCGTCTGTTCCAGATATTTTGCCTGGCTCGTGGCGCGGCTTGTGCTGATTCGTCTGTTCCAAATATTTTGCCTGGCTCGTGCTGATCGGTCTGTTCAGATATTTTGCCTGGCTCGTGCTGATCCGTCTGTTCAGATATTTTGCCTGGCTCGTGCTGATCCGTCTGTTCCAGATATTTTGCCTGCCTCGTGCTGATCCGTCTGTTCAGATATTTTGCCTGGCTCGTGCTGATCCGTCTGTTCCAGATATTTTGCCTGGCTCGTGCTGATCCGTCTGTTCCAGATATTTTGCCTGGCTCGTGATGATCCGTCTGTTCCAGATATTTTGCCTGGCTCGTGCTAATCGGTCTGTTCAGATATTTTGCCTGGCTCGTGCTGATCCGTCTGTTCCAGATATTTTGCATGGCTCGTGCTGATCCGTCTGTTCCAGATATTTTGCCTGGCTCGTGCTGATCCGTCTGTTCCAGATATTTTGCCTGGCTCGTGATGATCCGTCGGTTCCAGATATTTTGCCTGGCCCGTGCTGATCCGTCTGTTCCAGATATTTTGCCTGGCTCTTGGCGCGGCTCGTGCTGATCCGTGTGTTCCCGATATTTTGCCTGGCTCGTGGCGCGCCTCGTGCTGATCCGTCTGTTCCAGATATTTTGCCTGGCTCGTGCGGATCCGTCTGTTCCAGATATTTTGCCTGGCTCGTGGCGCGGCTCGTGCTGATCCGTCTGTTCCAGATATTTTGCCTGGCTCGTGCTGATCCGTCTGTTCCAGATATTTTGCCTGGCTCGTGGCGCGGCTCGTGCTGCTCCGTCTGTTCCCGATATTTTGCCTGGCTCGTGGCGCGGCTCGTGCTAATCCGTCTGTTCCAGATATTTTGCCTGGCTCGTGCTTATCCTTCTGTTCCAGATATTTTGCCTGGCTCGTGGCGCGGCTCGTGTACTGTGTGGTGGCAGCATCGCGCGAGCCAAGCCTGTGCAAAAAGGCCCGTCGACACCGTGCAGCAAACCATGAAACTTCTACCTTTGTTGCTAGAATTTAAAACACATGTTTCCTTTTTTGGAAACTTGAGTTTCTACATCGTGCAACACGAGCGCTTCGGGCATGTCGGGAACTCGTTGCGTTATTTGAAAACTTAGAGGGCAACTCCAGGAGAGAGCTGGGTATTATTGCATAACTACATGCCTTCTCCCCTAAATCAAGTATATTTTTTTCTAATATATTTATATAGAATGGGGCATTTTAAGAGTCGCATGTCGAGATACTTAACTTTGAAGTTTTTTGTTTTTCTCATAAGGAAATTTACTCTACTGACAAAAAACTATAACCAGTTTTCGACCCAGTCGGCCAACTAGGGCTCGAAACCTCTCGTCAAAAATTTTATTTTTTCTATTGAAACAACTTGCAAACTAATGCCAGGCTCGCGTAGTGTGTGTGGAGGCAGAAAGCCCGAGCCGAGCCCAGCAAGCTCGCGCGAACTTGACACTCTGTTCGCGGCGCTGTCGTGGCTTGTGTAGTGTATGTATGGGAGCCTTAACAAGAAGTGTTTTAGTTTCCTCAGCATATGCGTGCGGCGCATATTACTCGCTCCACTACGACTGATCCGTCATATTATGTTGTTGGATTTTGTTGCCTAACCGCGCTCCCTGTCGTCTGTGTGTGCAGCACCCGAACGGTCGTCTGCTCCCAACGCCGAGCAGCTGTTCCACCATCTGCTGAAGCAGTTTACTGCTGAGTACAACGACAGTGCCGTCACTCGCCTTGTGCAAAAAGTCTTTAGCGGTGAGATAACTAAATATATTTGTGTGTGACTGTTAAGATGAATATATTGTGCCTGAAGGACAAATGTGTAATTATCTATTTATTCGCTGGACCCGCGGAAATTCCACGGTTAATGAATGTCTTTACTTTCTAGATTATGATAAACCTAAGTTTCCCTGTTACAGCCTTCCTTAATTCGACCCTCCACGTCTAAACTAAAGACCGTCACTTAACTGATGACGTATTCCGTCTAACGTAACGTAGCTAAGCTGTCTACACTAATCCATATTGTCTAATCTAACATCATCTTTCTTGAAACCTAATGCTTGATAGCTCTCATGAAGCCAATCGCATAGCCTAGCGCTCCTCATCTCACTTACAGCATCTTATCTGAACTAATGCTCCTCATCTAACCTAATTCTTCTCATCTATATATTAATACGCTGGTACCTACGTACGTACCGTTTGTGTCACGCTCTTCATCACTAATAGATATAAGAAAATTCGGGCTTTATTGAGTTCGGGAAGCTGGCGTATCTGTGATACGGCTGGTGACTAATCTCTCGGCCCCAGGCCAAGTCGTTTTAACTGTTTATAGCCCGAAATTTTCAAGAATAAATCTTTGGGAACCTGGTTTGCTGCCAAAGGAATTCCACGGGTCCAGTTAGACAGAGCAACGTATAAATATATCCCACGGGTCCACTTGGAGAAGGGCAGCTTCAGTAATTACAATCAGCAAAAAAGGCTGGTCGCATAATTTATCCTACATCGAATCTCGGTGTTGTTTGTGATGTTGATAGGGAATTGCCGTGGTACAATGCGAAAATTTCACTGATCTATCTGAGGCGCCTTAAGCCAGACAGTGAACGTTTCACGGGTGCTGCTAGCTTATATAAATGTTTTACGGATCCAATGATACGCGGAGGTCAGCAGTCCTGTTCAGCTGGGCAAGGGCTTTTTAATAATTTTTATGTCCCTAGGCCGTTCTGAATGAACGGGTTGGGATCTGGAAAATTTCTATGTGGGGGTGGGCACTAAGAGTGGCAGTAAAATTCAACGGGGGGAGGGGGGCAGCGAGACACAAAAGCTAGGCCCTAGGTAGTGCATTTTTTTCAGGGCCTCATTTCCAGTGAAGGGTGCGTGTAACTTTTTAGGGAGGGAGTGTGCCCCCACGATCCTCCCCTGGCTACTCCACTGCAGGGGATTATGGATATTATTATCAACCAAAAATGTGAACTTGATATACGGTATCGAGTCCCAGCGTTGAAGAATAAGTGTGGTGTTGCCAAGCTACAATATGAACGTTTCACGGGTTTGCCTGAAAAGCCTTGCAAAGCCGTGAAAGTTTCACGGGTCCAGCTAGTCTAAACTAATGCGTCTCATCTAACTTGATGCGTCTCATCTAACTTGATGCGTCTCATCTGTCCCACAGAGTCTCATGTCATGTAACCTCACTTAAAACTAAAAAGTAATACTTGTTGCAGAATACACTACCTTTCGTTCTTTTATTCTCCTAGTTGAATGGTAACATTGAATTTCCTACCTTGACAACTTCTGCAATACCGTACCCATTTATTTTCATACCTCGGACATCTCTACTTCATAGAACTTTGGCAATCTGCTTACATCACTTGTATGATGTATACAGTAGTTCTCCAAACTCATAAGTCGCTCTGTTACTTTCCCAGCTGATATTGCAATAGTTTCTCATGCTAGGCATTCACATATTCATCGTGACATAGTCCTGGAAATGATGCAGAGAAACTGCATTGTATGATTTGTATCATTAGGCAAATGCGTTTTGGTCAAATTGGCATTTATTCCATTGGTACCGTAACATATCATATCTCACGTGACAACGCGGGTTTGTATATTTTGGTCCTTAATAGGAGTTTCTATTCCATTTTTTAATTTTATCTCTCACATCGGAGGTACTTAATCCTTATCAGCTTACCTTTCATGATTGTTTTTCTCAGTTTACGTTTGCTTCCAGTGTCTCATGAATTTTCTCTCTTTCTCTATCACACACTCAACTATAGGAAGGACCCTTTGAATATGCCGGGTATTCACTTATTATTTTTTGCGTTTTCTGTGTATGCGTCAAATGTACAGTAACAACTTATGCACGCCTTACCGATTTTTATTTTTTTCGGTTACCATTGTTAGACATAGCTGTCTCATTTCCCAATTTCATTCCAAGTGATGCAGCTCATTATCGAATGAAAATGGAGAGGCATTCCTTGAGTATTCGTGCCGGAAAATTTGCGACAATGTCGGCCCTGTTTCCTATACTACATTATAAAGTTTGTAGACCGGATACCGTACCGGCTTTCCAACGACAATTCCAACTACAGTATGTGATACTTCAATGATCTTGTAAGCTCAAGTTTGAAAAGCCAGAAGAGAGCTAAGAGTTACTGGAACCTGCGGAAATTCACGGTACAAAAACAAGGGTCTGCCATATCTCTCATCTGTAGCGTCAATACGCAGTGCGAATATATGTTTAAAGTCAGGAAGCAAATCTTCTAACTATGACCTGCGAGCAATAGCAGTTTAATAAATGGAAACTTAGCTGCTGTTCTTCATTACGGAAATGGTTGTTGAACATGCCCTAATTTTCCCTTACCTTATACTGAGTGCACGAAAGCAGTATTAGGAGGAGTGCACTCTCTCTATTTACCGTACAGGAGCGTTTCAAGTAGTCTATGTCACCATCGCCCTTGAACTGGCTGAGTGGCGTTTCCAATCAGAGAGCGGTATTGCCTCACAGAACAGGGTGATCCCAAAAATGTATACCTCACTTTTAAATGCTAATAATATGGAAACTATTAAACCGATTTTAACATACTTTATCTCATTGGATACAGAAACGAGTTCAGTATCACACCATTATTAAAACCCTGCCAACTAGAAAATAGTTTCCATAATAAAATCAATAATGCGCTGACAACTCTACATTGATTTCCTCCGGAGTCCAAAATCTCTCTCCAAAACTCTTGAAAAGAGTAATTGAATTTATGATGGCTCATTAGGCCGCATTTCAGTTAAACGAACAACTGAACAGACAAAATAACAGAGTATGCGCACCAGAACACCACCCTCCGGATGATCGTTCATTTAGCATGAGTTACTCCAAAGCCAAAATTTCTGTGTGAACCAGACTCTGTGGAAACTGTTCTGCTAATGACCCGCTTTTTTATGAACGTAATCTCAACGGAGAGCGTCATCTTCAGTTTCTTACAGGCATCATCCCGTCTCAGCTTCAGCAAGAATACAGAAATTGTTTTGATAAAATTTGGTGAATGCAAGACGGAGCACCTTAAATGTGACAGATCGATAGTAACAAAAGCAATGAAAAATGTGGTCACAATTACGCAAGTGTTTGCAAGAAAATGGACGTCAAGTGAAGTTGTTTTAGTGTCTTTTCATTTATTAAATATGAAAGTTTCATTTAAGATTGTTTTTCCTGTAAATAATCATATCCACTCATCAAAATTCACTAATAATATTCAAATTGCTTAGTAACTAATATTCGAGCGGCGTTTTCGAATTCCGGAGGAAGCCCAGTTTCACTTCTTGGCAGATTGTTGTTTATTTTAAAGCAGATATTTTTCAATCGAAAAAAAAGTAAAAGGATATGCTAGAAAATTAATTTCTCTATCCGTAAAGACAAAGTGCGCTAAAATCGGTTTAATAGTTTTAATTTTATTGATATTTAAAACTGAGGTATACATAATTTTGGATCACCCTTTATAGAATAGAAACGAGTCCTGGGTTCAGTGTTTTATAGCCATTAATCATTGACGAAATTTCGAGCGGCTGGAGCTATGTTGATTAAACTTGTTTCCTGTATACCAACTTATGATGAAAGAAACAAAATGAGGCCTTTGATAGCAATATTCAGACACAATTTTGTTGCAAAAATGTTGAAGAACGATGTACATGTCTGTGTCTTCCGTAAGTCTGTGCTCACCACGACCTTTGGCCCATTGAAAGCAGTTCAGTCAGTGTAGTGAGTCCAAACGCCAGCTCCCGCCATCTGAATCAGTCATTTGTGCACTCGCAAAAAGAGAGCTGAAGCTTTCTCTTCCCATTAATACCTCCTTGACTGAGAGCGTAACGATCGTTCTAACGTAGGAACGTACCAACTACTAAGGGAGGAACAAGCAGAATTATCATATGATTTACTTAGTGTACCTGGCCTTCAAAGAATGACGAATTATTCGTGATATTTCTTCATTACCTCCCTTTCATTTACTGCAACTGCTAGTTAAAAGAAATGTAAGAAGTGAAGTGCGGGGGTTAAATATGAAGTTAATAAATCACGCTAATAGTAAAAATATAAGCGAATAGCTCTCTCGGTTTCCCATTTGCGGAGAAGCTCAGCAATTCCTGTCATTCACAGACATTCATAAAAATTCATTAGCTATTTATAGTAGGCAGTCAAGCATCCCTCATTATGTTAATTCAGACTCTCTCCTTGGAAAATGTAGTTTTCTTATTAGAAAAGCTGGAAGAAAATTACTCCACTTCAAAAAAATTGCCGCGTATTTAAGTGCAGGTAATAATGAACCCTTATGTAACAGTCAGTCCCATTTCTCGAATATTAAGACAGGCTCACTTTCACTTGCTTCTTCTGTAATAAATCAGTATCAGTGTAGACAGTGTTCTGCTACCTGTGCAGGCGCGACAAAAAAAAGCTAATGCAGGTCAGAATTTCTCCGACTCAAGGTACATCTTTTCGAACAGAACAGCGGACCATTAATTGTGATAGAAAAATCTTTGATTTTTTTTTTTTTGCTGCTGGCCATAGACTTGAAATTGATATTTCTAAGTTTTAGCACCTTGTCCCCAATCGGATTTAGAACTACAGTAATGCATTGGAATCTTTCTTTATTGATAAATAATCCCGACTCAGAGTGATCATGCTTGCTCTACCGACCTTGTTTTAAGCTGAAGTATATCTAAATAAATATTTACTTTCTTAGAAGTGTTTTTACATACAAAACTTTTCTGCTTATTCATTTCGAAAGCTTGACTTAGAACAGAATGTAACACTACGTAATAACATTTTATGTTCTACAATGTCTTTGATTTCTGCTCTTGTTTTTTTAATAATAACTACAGTGTCCACGGTGTCAAAACTGACATTGAGAAATTTGTGATAACTCTTCTTCGTTGATTATACTTTCGTTATTAGTATGCTTCTGAAGTATACGCTACATAGGCCAGCTCAAATTGTCCTGTGAAATGAGTACAATCTGTTTCAATTCATTGGGTAGCACACCTTCTTTCCCTTACATGACATGAGAAAAAATCAATTTTTATTAGCAAAAAATGAAGTGACTTTGAACTTAATTAAAATCTTCACCACCTATCTTGTATGATGATACAACTTAAGTAATCGAAATTTTTGTGCTCAAATTAAAACTGCTTTGTTACAGGAAGAAAGTAAACTGGAAAAATTAATCGTTGCGCTACTGCATTGTGAATAATCGTTTCTTCTGTGCATCGTTGCTCATCTACTCAATTTGTACCTCATGAACTTAGAGCAAATATAGTTTTGATGTACGGAAAAGTAATAAAAAATCGGATTCCATCGCATCGCTAGGAGAAGCTGTAAATATTCGATCTTGTGCCTTCATCAACTGGTATGACGTTATCACGGTCGTTACAGAATTCCTGTTCAGCGTTGAGCTAGGATGTAGCCAGCAGTGTGTCTACACGCATACCTAAATGTTGGACTAGACTGTACAGTGTATTGTGTTATGCATTTAGCTACATATAACAATATCTTCAGTTCTTCGATTTCAGTGTTGGCAAAACAAAAAGTTCTTTCATGTATGAAAGCACTACATCTGCAACCGTGGCCTAATTTTCGCCTATTTCCTACATATAACCGTGACAGAAAACGCACACGTTGATAATAATACCGTTTGATCTGATTGTTGATATGTCTGTCAAGCTTGTAGAAACTGACAAAAATTAGGCTTTTGTTGAGGGATGTGGTCATCTACAGGCTAAATAAAATCCAGATTGCAGATGATAGCCAAAGCATTCAGTAACCTCGTATTTCAATGCACTTCTTGCCTTCGTTACAATGAAATGTAAGCACTGAAGATATCTCCAGTTTCTTTGAACTATCGCGATCGTCCTGTTTTGACTTTTTCCCACCGAAATATTTTATTGCATCAGTCAGTTATATTTCTTAGTTGATTTCATTCGTTTACGAAACAGCTTTTCGCTTGAGCTCTAAGTGCCCATCGACTTCTTATGATATCGTAGCGTATATATCGAGGGCTTAGAGCCAGAAGTGGCTATGTCCATTTTTAGCGAAATCGGTTCCATTCACATAGTTGGTGCCCGTGAGGCATATTTTTAGTGTCATGGGGTGTCTATGCCATATATTTTCATGCCAAAGCTCTTCTTAATGAAGAGATATGGCATAGACACCCGTGACACTAAAAATATGCCTCACGGGCACCCATTTGCTGAGGGGAACCCAGTTTATTATTATTATTATTAAAACTTCACGCTTGAGCTCCCACGGACTGGTAATACAACCCAAATGAATTTCACCAAAACTGGACATAGCCACTTCTGGCTCTAAGCCCTCGATATTATACTGAATTGAAATGAAAAGTACGACTACTGCTTGACTGCCTGCTACAAGTAATGCATCTTTATGCCCGTCAACCGAGGACAAGAATGGCAGTGCTCCTCCGCAGATGTTTAACCGAGAACGCTCATACCTGATGTTCCTTCACGTTGACAGCTGTTGCAATGAATGAATGAATGAATGTAGGGGGCAATGAGGAAATATCACGAATTCTTTGCCGTCATTTTGACGGCCAGACGCATTTGTTATAACAATAATCTACCATCTACGAAAATATCGATATTCCTGCGTGCCTCTTTTACTATCTGGTACGTTTTGTTCATCGGTTAATTTCTCCATTCCTTAAGTTAGTAATTAGAGTTCGGTTGGACCTTTGCTGATCCAGCACATGCGCAGCAACACTAGATACGCCATTTATCCATTTTTGAGCTTCTGCTGTTTGTTGGCCGCTCAATGTACACTCTTCTGTTTTATTAGCATCCAATGTTATAGGGAGCAGTGCCCCCAGGGGGTTGGTAATCTTGGTATAGGATACCTTTGTCATTAACTAGGGCTTCAGGGCTCTGTCTTTCATGCCCACTTTGCGCTCTTCCGATTTCGTACTCTTACTGATATTACTTTTTTCTATTCTTCCTCTTCTTTCCTGATTTGCTGTTCCCATGCGCGTTGATCCTGATTTTAAGTCATTTCGCCGTCGGTCATTTCGCCGTCGGCTAATTCGTCGTCGGTCAATTCGCCATTGGTCAGTTCGCCGTTGGTAATTGCGCCGTTAGGGCATTTCGCCTTGGATGTAATATAAATGGCGCGATAATTTATAAATTCTACCCAACCAAGCCCAACCTAATATGCTATTATTTTCATCATTATTATTGTTAGGAAAAGTTTCAGCTTCGACGTCTGGCCCATATAGCGAGTCATGCAGCAGAGCTTCCCAAGAAAAAAAGATAGTAGAAAGAAAAGATGGCACGAACTGAAAAATACAGTAACTCAAAAAATTTCCTGTAATGATGCAGAACCTCACCGATCTTAGTCATTTACTAAACGTGAAATAATAAAAAATCTAACTGAAGTATAATGAATAAGAAAATTCCAAATCTAGTCATTCCCCCAAAAATAAAATAGAGTTGAAAATCACATACAGTATATATTGCTACTCAAAGTATCACAATTGACGTGAAAATGGAACATCTTGTCATTTACTAAGATATGACTGGGTGACTACAAATAGCTAAAAGTTACTAAACTTAAATGAAGAGGATTACGTTTAAATTAAAATTTAACAATTGATAAGCTGTCGTCAACACTGAAATCAATTTACCTCGTGCATAAAGTTTTAAAAGTGTCTTGAGAATGAAAGTTAACATCCATGTTAAAGATATGTTTAAAAGTGAAACAATTGTAGAACAAAAAGGAGAACCACGCTACATATTATAAATGTTTACTTTGTTGTTATGTACCTATATCGCAAACGTTTCGGATCATAATATATCCATCATCAGTGCTGTAAAACAGAGAAAGAAAACATGCATGAAATCGTCACAACAAAGCAATGGACGAAGCATTCACTATGTATATTACTCTAACAGACGGAAAGAAAAACGATTGAAACAAAGCAACAACAGCCTAGCTAAGAATCTATCTAAAAGCCATGCAGAGGAAGGAACAGAAGTGGTTACACCAGCCTAACAACGACCTAGGGGACTGCCGATTGTCACTTGTTAAGCTTTGTATTTTGCCGTGTGAATTAAAGGGGACTCAACCAACGACAGCTTATCATTGTAAAATTTTAAACAAAACGTATATATTCGTTTTCATTATTGTTTAGTCAATGTTAGTCACTCGGTAAATGACCAAGATGTACAATTTTCATGTGAATTGTGATACTTTAAATTTTCAACTTTATTTCATTTTTTGTGAATAACTAGATTCGGAAATTTTTTTATTCATCAAGCTTTAGTTTCATGTTTGTGTTTATTATTTTATATTTAGTAAATGGCTATAAAGATCTTTGTTGTGCATCATTACATTTTGAGTTACTGTATTTTTTATTTGGAGTCACCTTTTTTTTTTACTATGCTTTCTTATCCTGTTAAGTTCTGCTGCACGACTCGCTTTATGGGCCAGAAGCCGAAGCTGAAACTTTTCCTAATGATAATAATAGCATATTAGGATGGGCCTGGTTCGGTATAATTGTATATTATCGCGCTATTCGTATTAATTGCATCACATTGAAATGCCCTAACGGCGAAACGACCAACGGCAAAATGAAATGACCTGTCACGGTTGATCCTGTGTGGGAACATTTTCGTGCATGGGTTCCCCGTTACCATCGTCTTCATGTCTTATTTCTTCCTCTGTTAGATCGCCTTTGTTATGGAGACGGAGGCTTAAACTGTTAAATATTTTTTTCAATGTTTTTATTTGTCCCAAGTGGGCACTGTTAGCGATTTTAATATGTATATACACCATTTATCTGTAAAATAGTTAAGACGCTAATACTAATCTCTTATGTTGAGTTGAATATTGAAGATATTGCTTGGTAGCCTTTGAACGTTCTACAATCACACTGTGCCATATAGTGCCTTCTTGTTCATTGCCTGAAATTGTTGGGCGACTAAGTAAATACAGTGACGTGTGACGTTCCAACAGTTCTGACTACAGGGTAACAAAAACAAAATAAATATAGGAAAGTTAGGCACTTGCTGAGCTTCACACTCCTTCAGCGTACGCTCCTCCGGGCTTACTTATATCTGCTGATGTGTTCATCCACTTGCCAGAGCACTCAGAGTTATCTCAAGTTATATACCGGTACTTGTCAGCTCTGAATTTATCCTACTGGCAAGGTCCTGTTCTCTGTGGAAATTGATCCACGCGTGTTTTTCGAATGAAACTCAGCAATTTGGGGCGGAAAGTGTGCTACAACTAATTTACCATCCACGTTATAGTCCTGTTCTGGCACCGTGTAACTTTTGGTTATTTCCTAAGCTGACAGAAAAATTGCCCGGGTCCTGCTTGTGAGTACTTTGAGTGCTTGGTGGAGTGGATGGCACCACTCCAAATATGCGTAAACCTTAGATAGATAGAGTATGTTAAAAGATTGTGTGGCTCGACAATTCATACCTCTGTGAATTTTGTTTTTGTTATCGTGTTGACAAAACTGTTTGAACATACTGTACTACGAAATGTACATGCATATGTGTTTCTTCTTTTCTAGACCGGGATACAAACTTCTTCCAACTGAACTGGCAAGATGTGTTTACTGCCAGCCTGGAGAAGACGGTACTCATTGCTGCTAATGCCATCCGTAGCTTGCAGCGCGTAAAAATGTTCCCTGGCACTAAGGTGCTGGTCATCACCCCCGACTCGTCCGTGGTGCGCCACTTGAGTATCATACTCCAGCCCACCGTTGCTGCTATGTCTGCTTCTATTGCAACCCTCGCAGGTGACGAAGTCCTGTGTAAGTATGGCTCTCTTTGAGCTTTTTACAGTTTGCCAGTTGATTGGTTGTACTTAAGTAGGTACATACTCCCGAATTTAGCGTTAGCTATAGACAAAATATTTGTACACTCCAATTCCACTAATTTCTAAAAACTTAGTGTTTGCAAAATTCTCCGTTGAGACGTTTAAAAGTACGAAAAATGAAAAAAAAATTGACTATTCAGAAGAAAAAGTTATATGGAATAGATATTACAAATTTTGCTAAAAGGTTAGAACACAACTTTTTTATACAATCTGAAAAATTGTCGTCACTGCAGATAGTCCTGTAATATGTTGTTGGTGCTATTTTTTTGTGTAGGGCGGTCTAGGTTATTGTTACGTTACGTGGTGCAAAAAGTGTTATGTCTTTTCTTTTGCCCATAAACGCCTCGATGGGAAATACAATAAAGCTCAGCAGTGGCGGGTGTATCCCTTAATGCCCTTCCCGACTGGGGGAGGCGTACTCTCTCAGTGATGAATCCAGCCAGGCGGCTGTTAAGGAGAAAATATCTTCGAACAAAATACAGTAAAGAAACGTTTGGATTCGACTTTCTTATACAAAGTTGTTTAAGCATTCCCGCATAGTTGACCATGGAAAATGTTAACGGTGGCTTGAAGCATTCCCGTTGTATAGAACTCAAAGTGTAATCGCCAACCACAAAGTGTCTTCAAGGCAATGCTCTTTGAATCTACATGGTATGCTGCGAGTAATGGACATGCCTTGGGAGAATAACAGTTTTAAGAGACCTTGGCTTGAGAATAGAAGACGATGCTGCTTTTGAAGAACGTGCAGCTTGAGTTATCACTGTGGATGGAATGATTTGGTTTTACGAACTTTTCTCGTCCCGCGAAGTAGAGGTGATGCTCACTTTATGGAAGTAATTAACCCATATACTCCTAGCGGTATCATATGGTACCAGTTCATTTTGGTTTGCTTCAGAGCTGTCTAGTGTTATTCGTACGAGCCTGCATCTCATGTCAAACCTAACTAAAAGGATAATTCAGTAAAAAGAAATGGTTTGTTCTGCCAAGAATAGTGTACGTTCTCCACTTTGGCTGCCAAGTACGAGAAAAAAACAGAACAGCTTGAAGCTATTCAAAGATCGTGCACAGTCGAATTTTGAGGCTTGTGACGAAAACGACTATCGCAAACGATGCGACCTCGCTCTCTCCAGATGTATTTAATGCAACAAAGGCTCGAGCGCTTCACAATCATGTGTTTCGAAAATTCTGGAACGCATCACTGGGAATGTGAATGAATGGATTGTCGCCAGACGGTCAGAAACGGCCAGTGATATACCGTACGCCTTGCAAGCAGAGATGGTGGCAAAGCAGTGGCGACAAAATATACTAATAGCTTCGCTGTACCAAGAGCAAGACTGTTTAATACAATGCCGCCGCGTATTCTAAACGTCGCCGGTATGAAAGTTACAGAATGAAAAACTTTGCTTGATTCTTATTTAAGAAGCATACCAGATAGACCAGCGGTCAATGCTACGTGCACTGTGGAGATAATTCATTGCTGGTGCTCTCTCTATCTCTTTGGTCACCAACTGCGATCCAATAACAGAAATTCAGCATCGTTACTACAGACACGCGAGGCGATGTGAATGTCTGGATAAAGTTTAGCGAGTCTTTAATTAAACACAAATTTTTCTGCTGAACTTGCACAGGGAGTATAAAATTTTAAAATAGAATCAGCTCGCTTTGTTCTGGTGATCTGGTTCGTTGAGTCTGTATTTAGAGAGAGCATAAAGACAGTGAAAAATATCATACCTGTATGCGTCTCTAGAACTGATTATATGTACTTCGTGTCCCAACAGCTGGTTCCTATGATGTGGTGATAGCCACGCTGCATCGCGCGTGTGAGTGCGACAAGATGCTGCAGTTGAGCAACCTAAAGGCTCTTATTGTAGACAACGCCTCCGTGCTTGTGGGGGCGCCCCTGCACGCCATCCTCATGGCTCAGACTGTGCGGATGCTCCAAAAAGTCGTGTCCAGTTACGGTGAGTTGTTACGTCTGCTGAGGAGGTTATGTACTTAACAGCATTTCTGCTGAAAATTCAGTGGTTCGTGTACGAATAACTGTATTTCCAATATTCTGGATAGGGAACGCTGAGCGGTAATTGGCTATCAGTATATTGGTTTGAGCAACTATTGCTCAGTGAATAGCGACGTGAGAAAACTTTTATTTTTGTAGGCAGAAGTGGCAGAGCACACTTGTGCCTCGTGTTGTACGTTCTTTGGGTCTTTCATTGTGTTGCTATGAACCATAGTATTTACTCACGAACCCCTAGACTATATTTTCCCGTTTTATGCACTTTTGTTTACTGGAAGTTCATTTTACTGTGTGACTGTGATGGTTTCTTATGTTAAAAGAAAGAATTAAATACCTAATGCGCCAAGAATAATTTGATAAAATGTACTATAGGATCGACACGATCAAATTATGTTGACGTTTCTGGATTACTCTCCCGTCATCAGAACGTAAATTATTTATTATTACTATTAAAACTTCACGCTTGAGCTCCCACGGGCAGGTAATGCAACCCAAATGAAGCATCTTGCAACACCGGGAAGCCCAAAACGCTGCTAAAAGAAATCCAGCAAAAAGCCATTAACAGCTGACTTGAACGGCTGCAGGCCAATACTACCAAAAGCCGATGCCGGTAACAAATTCCAAACTTAGCCGACCAGGGCACGAAGCACCGACTGAACTGATTAGTTCGAAATCTTACAGCCTCCAAAGTGAAAGAGTGCGCTCCGCACGCAGCACGAGTCGCTCTCCCAAAAATCTTGAGGGCAGGGAGAGAAGCATACAACCAATGCCTCTCATTATTGTACACCTTATAAAACATGCATAGCTCTGCTACTCTTCTCCTGTGGGACAGGTTCACTTGATCATTATCAGCGCACAGGCTGCTGGCTGAATTAACAAGTCCATCCAACAGACGCAAGTGAGTGTCAGCAGCTGAAGCCCAGACCGGTGAGCAATACTCCAACACAGGCAGCAAAAACGCATAAAAACATCTACGGGCAACCTGACTATCACCAAAC
>LQNS02278096.1:16296991-16321959 GCA_001587735.2 Parhyale hawaiensis | reverse complement strand
TAGTGGTGATTGTCCCTATACTACATAGTGGTGCTTGTCCCTACACTATATAGTGGTGATTCTCCCTACACTACATAGTGGTGATTGTCCCTACACTACATAGTGGTGATTGACCCTACACTACATAGTGGTGATTGTCCCCATACTACATAGTGGTGATTGTCCCTACACTACATAGTGGTGATTGTCCCTACACTACATAGTGGTGATTGTCCCTACAGTACATAGTGGTGATTGTCCCCACACTACATAGTGGTGATTGTCCCTATACTACATAGTGGTGATTGTCCCCACACTACATAGTGGTGATTGTCCCTACACTACATAGTGGTGATTGTCCCCACACTACATAGTGGTGATTGTCCCTACAGTACATAGTGGTGATTGTCCCCACACTACATAGTGGTGATTGTCCCTACACTACGTAGTGGTGATTGTCCCTACACTACATAGTGGTGATTGTCCCCACACTACATAGTGGTGATTGTCCCTACACTACATAGTGGTGATTGTCCCCACACTACATAGTGGTGATTGTCCCTACACTACATAGTGGCGATTGTCCCCACACTACATAGTGGTGATTGTCCCCACACTACATAGTGGTGATTGCACCCGGAACGGGTAGGGTCGGAAGATCGCAGTTGTCACACGCGTACTCCGTCTCAGCCGCCCAAACTCCTGCAATGTTGTAGTTCGTTGAATCCTTACACTCCTCTGGGATATTGTGGGCACGTATCTGAAGAGGAAATAGTGCAAGCGGATTTCTGAATTGGGTTGTGCGGTGAAGCAGACTCTACTATATCAACAGGAACTGCGGACACAGGCAAGAATCCCGGCGGTAAGGCGCTCGGGTTAACCTTCTAAGTGAGGCCCTTAGATCTTCTGGTAAGGGATAGGGTCTGACGCCAGCTATCACCCTCAGAGAAAAAAAAGAAGTGTAGGCTCTAAGTTATTCAACAATATAACTAGGGACCGGGGGACTGTCACGCATCCCCAAGAGAGAGATTGCCTCTCTCCCCCTGCGGTATTATTTTCTAATCGGGTCTCCTTTGAAAATATATCCTTGACAAACAAAGACTGCTGGTAAAAAATCTAAATATGAAAAGACAGGGTCTTGATTTTGCCCGCTGTTAACATTACCTAATACTCGACAAGAAAAAGCTTAATACATCAAATGCTATGAGAATAAAACACACATTACCTGCAGTATTTATTTACTGTAAATATAGTCGCATTGACTGAGACACACAGACACGCTCCGTTCACCAAAGACACGACAGCCATTCTTAAACATTAGCAAAGTTCTCTAGACGGTCGTATGCATCGACTTACCAATAACTGCAGTGAAAAAAGTTTATTACTCTACAGCTCAGTCGAGACACCACCACTCCTGGCGTACACATGTACCTAAACTGTACTAGCTTGGAATCGTCCAAGATTGTTTACGCTCCAAGTATGTATGGAATGGATACACAAGCTTATTTTGAATGGGTAGAGTCACTAAGAAAGAACTA
Organism: Parhyale hawaiensis; assembly: GCA_001587735.2. NCBI lineage: Eukaryota > Metazoa > Arthropoda > Malacostraca > Amphipoda > Hyalidae > Parhyale > Parhyale hawaiensis. The sequence goes on along the minus strand of LQNS02278096.1, from coordinate 16,320,442 downwards.
CAAGTCACAAGTCACAACTCACAAAAAACAAGACTTCAAAGCTCGTGAAACGCAACAAATTGTGACAACAAAAAGAGAAAAGAGAGGCAGCGGAACAACAGGGCGAACTGCTATGACAGAAACAGATCAGTGACTTGAGAAACAAATATCTATATCCTTGGAAGATAATGCCCACAACACATACTGAGATGCAAAGGAATAAAGAAGAAAGGAATCGTTCCGATTTCAGCATAGTTTGTAATTATCTTTCTCATCTCTCTGCCACGGCATTCCTCCTGAATCTCAACTACAAAAAAAAAAAAACACGCTTAAGTTATCAAAACTTCTGAAATTCAGTAGACAACAACTTCAGCTCTCAACAGTGATGTCTAGGAAATACTGGAGCCTGATATGAAAATACTTCAAAATAAAATTGTGTTTCATAAAAGAATGGGCGTGTGTAATACCAATATAAGCAGCACTATGTGGCAACTGCGCAATACTGCGAGTTTGATCTTGAAGTCGACAGCAAACGATAACACAATAATGTAGCATGAGCAACAGCAGCCCCATTGATCCCATGGATTATTAATAGCTGCGATTTCATCCCCGCTGCTAAAGACTACAGCAGTCGAGTTTGGTAGCAACAGTAGCTTGCGAAAGCTATGCCAGTTATCAAATGGAAATGAAACACCAGTGGATAAAAGAAGCCAGAAAAATTCCACAAAAATAACACACATTGGCCACTTGTAATAAAGTTAGAGCAATACTTGTGGCAAGGAATGCAGATGCTGACATGAACGAGTAGCAAGAGCAGGTTGTAGCGGAAGTTTAGAGCAGTGCTTGTCATCCAGAGGTGCTCGCACGCCCTGGGGGTGCGACATGAACCTTTAAGGAGAACTAAATCTTGTTTCATTTCTATGTCATTCAAAACTTGACTTACATTCGTTGCATAAAACTTAATGGAGATATCATTTGCCATCATATGGGTTATGAGTTTTGTAGGGGTTACGAGAAGACATTAGAAGTTTTGTTGCAGGGGTGTCAAGACATAGAAAAGGCGGAAAATCACTGGTGTAGAGCGTTTCATAATCCCAATTTTGGTATATTACCGATCAAACTTTATCTACAGTTCACAATTGGGCAGTCTATTACATGTCGGTATAAATGTGTGATGGCAGCATGAATTAAACGCCGAGTGTAAGTAATGCATATGAAGTTTTAACATTTTTTTATGCTAATAAATAGCTTGTCGCACGATGACTTGTTTAAACATAAAATTTAAGGCCAAATTTCTAAATAATTGTTACAGAAGCATGTTATTGATATTCTACTTCATTTAACGCATCTTTTTGACGACTGACATTCTCTTCACTTGAAGTTCAAGCACTCGCAAGAAAAAGAAACAGACAGTAAATAAGCTGCGGTACCAGTTAAAAGCGACAAGTTTTAGGTATGAGGGCGCAATATACTCCAGAACACTTGAATAAGGAACACTAAAGCCCCAAGTAGACAATAAGCAAAAAATTACCGAGAGTGGCATTTTGCCGACAAATGCTCTACCAGACTCGGTGAAAATGTTGCCTGTAGACCGAATTCAACAGGATGGGTCTAGACCTATCTTTTCCGTCGAGTTCAAGCTTTCCAAAGCAACTCATAGTTTAGTTCCCCCGTTATCTATTCACTTTTACAGTTTGTAACACCTGAGTTTTTATCAAAATTTTACTTTAAACAGTTGCAATTGTCGAAAGTATGAAAGAAATTTGTAGCTAGGTTACAACAACAACAACGTAATGGTCAAAGTTGCGCTTATGAGCTTCAAGATCGTACAGAACACTCATCCGCTGAGTATATACTATGTATGGGGAATAAAAAACTGGCTCATAAACGAGCAACAAAATTAATGAACTAATATTTTATATTTCATCCAACTTTTAATAATTTTACCCTAGAAATTGCAACTGCAAAACTCGTTAGCCTTCTACGTGTGCATTGAAATGTGCCAAGCTTGACGATCCAACAAGTTTCTACCATCGACATGTGCGGAGGCGTTTCTCATTTGCGCACGCCCTAAGTTTGACAAATGTATGTTCGCTCCATAATATCGATTATAACTGGCACAATGGCACAAGAAGCAACCTCCCCAAAGCGGCGGAACTTTCGTTACAACCTGATATGTTCACACGTACTTCAGTAGGTAATGGCAGCCCTGATAGAGCGGTAAAGATCTCTCATATAACAGATACAACTCCATCCTCATTATCAATTCAGTTTAATTACATTCTGCAAAGAGTGATACGATCAAGGAAAGTAACCTCACGCTCAAGTTGAGGTAATGTCTTAAAACAGTCCCAAAGTTCAATTTGGCCGAGAAGCTTGTGTCATCTAGTTGAGGGCGACTGGTGAATTGTGACCGGTGCGAGATACATAGCAGACACAGACGTAGGACACAATTGCCAGTGACTTCGTCAGCGTTATCCACGGCCGCATGAGCATAGGACCAAGAGAGAGAGAGGGGCATAACTGCAGTTAAACACACACACTATTCATCAGCAGCGTCGCAGCAGCTTGGCGTGAGCTACGTTCTGGGGTAGTGTGGGTAGCCAGAGTAGCCAGGTGGCGGGTAGTTGTAGTTGGTGGTACCATAGCCGCCCTCACTTGATGTATTGTATGATTCACTAGGCCTGACTGCACCATAGGCGGGCGCATAGCTAGCACTGGCACCGCCACTTGTTTGATATCCAGAGTTCCCCGCAGTGTTGCTGCTAACGCCGCCCGCATTGTAGCCACCACCACTCGTACTGTAACCACCTCCGCTCGTACTGTACCCAGTGTGGCTTGCAACGTTGTAGCCACCAGCACCACTTGCAGCTGTGGCTGCAGCACCATAACCCGTGGTAACGCTCAGAGACATTGTAGACAGAGGGTAACTAGTAGTTGCTTTGCAATGACTGGCAGCCTGAGCGCCAACACTGGCTGCAGCAGCAGCACCAACGCCAGTCCCAGCAGCCGGGAGACTGAAGTGTTGCTTGAGATCGGTGCGGATGAAGCGGCAGTCCAACATACTTTCTGTCTTCGTTAACTCCATTACGTCAATTTTGCCCACCACAGCCACCTTATTTACGCCATCTGCAACAGAACGAGCGATAGGAACATTAGTTGTGCCTGGCTAGCAGTACTAACCCAAAAGATACACTAGCATATCAGTGGCCTTGCCTATATCGGACAAGGGGGGGGGGGTTCTAAGTAATTACATCATATGTCCACTCCTGACCATTAGTTTAGAAAGAGTTGAAGAACTGAAAGCATACAGTTATTACTATTTTTTGCACTAATAGACTTTAGAACTTTACTAGCTAAAGTAGACTCAAAGGCAAAGATAAAGGATGAAGAAGAAAAGCAATTTCAAAATCACAGTTTAAATAACCGAGTGCTCGCTAGCTGGTAAGTATCGAGAACCAGTAACTCAAAAAGTAAAAAACTCTTCTAACTGGAGTCGAAGTCAACTACTCTAATCCCTCTATTGTTGTTGATAATCTCAAATATTCCTAGCAGCGTGTATGGTTGCGCTGAGGGTTCCCAAGAGGTTAGAAGCATCTTCGTGCAGTGGTCAACGCTAAAGATGGTCGTATCAACTACATCATCGACTATTTGGAGAGAAATCATTCAAAAATAAAAAAAATAAATGACTCAAAGGTTTTGAATTTTCGTTTTTCTTAATGTAAGAAATTAGAGTATTCTCCATTTCAAAGATATTTTCCACCGGGTAGAACGTCTTTCGTGAGGAAACGGAGGCTCAAACTATTCTTCATTGGCTAATAGCTAATCATTTTGACTATTGGTAACTAAAATTCAATTTCCTTGTACATTTTTACATTTAAGTCTCTTTACACCATTGTACTTTAGAAACGTGCTATATATTATGTGATATTTTGAGCTTGATAATTGATATTCGCCCTCATATGTTACCAGTGGACGTGGTAAACTATCTACCGCAAAGTATTCACATTTTTATCTCAAAATAATTCCGCCGATGTGGCAAAAAAAAACTCGTTATTTCACTGAATGAATCTCGTGGAAAGTAACATTCAATTCGAGTATGTTTCTCACCCACTGTAGCTCGGAAATTATTTTGATCATTCGTTTCCTTCTCAGCGCTTTTTATCTAAAGCTCTTATGTATATTCTAATCACACTAGTGGACCCGTGCGTGAAGAATTCACGCAACAACCTATACGTTAGCCTATTGCCTCTAGGCCGGTGCGGTATCTTCTCTTCTCTTATTTGCTTCTTAACTTTCTTCTTTTCTTCATTGATCCTTTGTCGTGCTGTCATCCTTAGGTCTTCTATATAGACAGGCAGAAGTAACATCTTGAGTAAATCACTTCAACAAACTTAAACAAAATACCAGCTTATATACAATGTGTTCGGTCCGTAGCAAAGATACCGTTGATACCGTCTTTCCACCTCAATTATCTGCTGCATTTGAGGTGCTCAAATTTTGACCTATGATGAGAAAACTGCTTCGTCAGAGGAAAACTGTATGCTAAAAGAAATAATTGTCAACTGCTCGTGAAAATTTATGTTTCGTCGGTTTTGTTGACAATTGCAACAAATGGAAAGAATAGCTGATGCAACGAAATCATCAGTGGGAAGAAACTACGAATCAAGAAGCATGAGAGTGCCAACGGAAGCTTCAGACATCTTCAGTGTTACGATTTCAACATGGGCAATGCAAGAAATGCATTCAGACAAAGGTCGCCCTATACTTTGCCGTAGATTCAATGTATGGAGAAGCTAATACTCGTACAAATCAGACTAAGCCTGCGATGTCTTCATTGTTGGAATTTCATCTGTCCCTGCTTAAGATGCGTTTGCCATCTTCTGCAACCCGGCCTTTTTTCTGCCTATCAATTTCAATGGAGCTTGAGAGGAGCACCAGAGCCTCCAACTTGGGCTAATTTCCGCCTATCTATTTCGTTAAGAGCGTGACACCAAACATATAAATATATATATATATATTTATAAACACACGATCGTCATTCTTAGCATTAGATTAGATAGTTCTTGTCGTATAGCCCAGTTTCTATAACTTTGTTTCTTAAATTTGCGCTTGCTTTCAATACCTTACAAAGTTTTCTGCTCTCATCTCCTTTTCTTGAGCATTCAATGGCGAACCCTCTTGAATTCTACTGTAATCAATTAATAATCCTATCTGGATATATGCACGGTACAAACTAAAGCACACTCGATCAATTTTATTAAAAACTGTCTCTTATTCATAAGCAAAGCGGATTTCGTATTGCTTATCTGTTTCCCCGTTTTCTTTTCATTATCTCCGCTAATAAGGGTGTATTTTTGACGAGACTAGTGTATCTTTTAAAGACATAACTCAAAATATTCTGGAAGGATTTTCATCAAATTTCCATGAACTGTTAAAAATGTCTCAAAAAACATTATTAATATTCGGTAATGATCCCTCCACTAGTCTGACTGTTTGTCCTCTACTGGCTTCTAACTGAAAAGTTATGACCGAATCTTCAACACCTCAACAGAAACAGAGGAATGTCACGAAGAACAGCTGAATAAATTTTGGTGCAGATCCGTCTGCCAGTTCACTTGTCTGTCAGTCTTCCCTTCTGTTAGTAGTGCGTTGTTCGGCGGAGGTGTGTGCTCTATCAATGCAAATATTCGTTAGACGTAACTCTCGTGTACTAATTTTCACAAACGACAAAACATAGGCAGGCATTATTTTTCTTTTTCCATTCGCAGAAAATTTGTGACAAAGTCGTCACTGTTTATAACATAAGGCCACAGATAGGATACCAGCCATTTAATGTTAGTTCCAGTCCTGCGAAACTTCGATGCTCACGTGCGATTACTGAGAAGCTGGAAAAAAAAGTAACAGGAACCTGCAGAATTTTCAGAGAGCAAAAGTATTGTTTTTAACAATATCTCAGACTCGTATCATACGAACGAAGTGAGAAATAATATTTTTTTCGCTCGCAGCATGCAATCGCAGTTGTGGTTAAACGCAGTAAAATGGCGATGTGCAAAAGCGGGGCCGATTCTAATTTCTTTGCCGATGCCAATGCCGCTTCCTTTTTGCCCTTAGTTTCCGCTTCCCAATTACTTGATGATGATTCTATCGTTTATCCTTTTTAATTTAATACTAAGAATGACCGTCGTGTGTTTATACATTTATATATCTACAATATAATAAAGACCGATGTGTATTTATCTGTTTTTTTTTTTATTCATTTTCGGTCATGCTTTAACAAAACAGAAAGGCGGAAATTAGCCCAGGTTGGAGGCTTTGGTCGTCTTCTCACGCTCCATTGAAAACTCATAGGTAGAAAATAGGCCGGGTTGCAAAGATGGCAAACGTATCTTAATTGGGGACAGTTGAAATTCAAAAATGAAGATATTGCAGGCTTAGTCTGATTCGTGCGAGTATTACCTTTTCTATACATCGAATAGATGGCAAAGTATCGGGCGGCCTCAAGTCTAAATGCACTTCTTGCATGGCCGAAGTTGAAACCTCAGCACCGAAGATATCAGAAGCTTCCATTGGCGCTCTCATGCATCTTGATTCGTAGTTTCTTCCAACAGATGATTTCGTTCCTTCAATTATCCTTCCAACTCTGATGCAATTGTCGACGAAACATCTTTCAATAACCAAAAGACTATCGGACAAATATGACACACCAGGGTATCTATGATACCAAATCGAATCAATTCTTTCCAGTGTTGCTGAACTGACTGTAAAAGTAACGAAATATTTTCATGTCAGAAAATATGAGTGTTGAGGCTCAGAAATTAGGGTAATTAGGATGCTATGAACCCTCATCTGGATGATATTAAATATGGCAATTGTATGAAGGAAAGCATGGTTAAGGAAGATGGATCAACACGAATTATTCGCTGTCATTTTATGACAGCGCGGGCACACTAGTATATAAATATATATTTATATGTTTCGTGTCACGCTCTTGACATAATAGGTAAAAATTAGCTACGGCCTTCCTGGCTTCATCAGCGTATTCATCTGTTTGAAGACTGTGGCGATCCTGCTAAGCTCCATAGAAAACTGACAGGTAGAAAGTATTCCAGGTTGCTGATGATGGAACTCGAACAGCATATCTGATTCCGGTCTTTCTTTGATAACGTTGAAGTCCACCCGATGCAGATGCATACAGCTCTGGGCAATAAAACTAATTATTATTATATATTTTGTTTAACCTCTGTAGCCGCAACTCCGGCGTTTCAACAGAGAAACTACATGCGCAGTATTCAAATACCGCATATTGGGGAGGCGTGGTGGCCACGTGCGCTACTACGGGCAGGGAAACAAGGCGCAAAGTATAGTAGGAGACACTCCAGTGGTTGGCCCCTTTTGTGTCCTTGCACACGAGAGAGACTAGAGGTGTCCCGCGTACCAGATCGGCTATCTCGATTGACAGCCCACCTCACGGAACAGAAAGAAAAAAGTAGAGAACCTACCTAACTCTACAAAATAACCTCGTCAGCAGGAACTGCGGTAAGCTGCAACATCTCCTGCGGATAAGGCACTCGGGAACCTTGGGTGCAAAAAAACTAATACTCAGAAGATATTCTAATTTATCCTTATAAATACAGCTTGTCTAAATGATCTGTTCCATCGTGATGTGTGCTCTGTTTGAGGTTTTCTTTATCCAAAACTCTAGCTGTCCTTAGTTTACACTGATCGTCTTATTTTGACCGCAAAATTATCGAGGCAAATGGTAACATATTCTTCAGCGGTCAGCATGCTCATAAAAACCACGATGATTTCTTGGCAGCAAATTGTTTTCTCCATATTAGGTTCTTCTTTCAACAGAACAAGTTTTCTCCGAGTTCGCGTTATATGTATGCCACCCTAGAGTATCTTGGATACAGAGCTCTGTATTTGTGAGAAGCAATATCGACTGCGGGCAAAAAAAACATTGCTAATCGTTAGTAAAACTGAATGCAGTTCTTGCTCTTCCAGCTTCTCTTGCCGTTCCCGTGGAGTCTGATATCCATTACTTTTTCTCTACATCGAAATCATACTTTCTTTTGGTTTACGATATACCCATTTAGTAGAAAATCGGCAAAGCGTAGAGGAACCATTTTTTTCCGGTGCAGTAGACGTAGTAATTATTCCTACTTTTTGGACGCAAAAATTTTGTTATGGTGGAACTGTCTCACCGTGTATTCTGAATACGCAGCCGAAATGAAATTCAATGATGTTTCAGCGCTTACTAATATAGTTAGCTTTATTCATTTTTTTTTCATGTCATCATCTAAGGGAGGGAAGGAGTGTGCTGATGACGAATTGAAGTGTACTGCTTAGTAGAAAGCACGCATCTCTCACGATAATTTGAGTTGGTCGTCGTAGCGTTTTCCTCTAGACGTAATTTAGTAAGGGAAGTACAATCAATGAAGAAGTGTCATCACAAATTTCTTGTGATGGAGAAGAAGCAAGTCAAAGAAGAGGAGATTCCGCGCCGGCCTATAAATATATATATACATAATTGAGTGAATTTTTTCATGCACGGGTGACTAGTCACATTATAATTGTTCGTTCCTCCCAACATTCCTTAGTTCCTGCGTTAGTACAACCGTTACGCTTTACAGTATTAGGGGAAAATTAGGGTATCTTGGACACTATCTCGTAATGGAAAAACAGGAGCTAAGCTATCACTTTTTTAAAGCTACTTACAGATCATAATTAGAAGATTCGCTGTTGGGCTTCGAACCTTGCGGCTCAATGATTTGACCAAGTTGAAAGAAGAATTGCTTGGTGACCTCGGGCACAGTGATGCATTTACACCCTGACAACCTCTGACTGAGGTGAATATGTATATGAATCTCCCTACATTTAGACAGCTGTGCGACCTGGTCTTGAACATTTGAACAGCTGGTACGTACCTCACACAGCTAAAATAACATTTTCTAAATAAACTTACTCAACAGAATTGTTTGCCTTTTCAGCCATCTTTACAGTTACCTACGAGCGCTCTTCAGCTAGAAAAGTTCTATAGTTTACCAGTGCACTATAGCTTTTCCTCAGTCATTCAGCTCGACCTAAATTTATGATCAGCAAGGTAAATGGTTACTAGCACAGCGACTTCAAGCTGAATCATGCAAGGTATTTCATTGCAGTATTTCCGCCGGCAGACGACAGGATTTGACCGGCATGCTACTACCGGAAGGAAATCACAAGCTCCCCACCTCCGCAAGGTGACACCGCCTTTATGTCAGATAGGATATTAGCTTACAGAGATTCAGAGGATATGTCTCGCCAGCTCACGTTAGATGGAAATTGAGTTGAAAAAAGGTTGGTCCGGTTTGTGCCAGGTGTAATATATATATATTGTCCCTTACTCTTTTGAGAACGCAAAAATGTTTTCTTGGTAAACAAGAAACCCACATAGTCACACAAATAATGAACTTCCAGCCAACAAGTGTGCAGAAAATGGGGTAGTGTGGGGGCTTCTAAGTGAATACTATGGGTCATCATGGGTGGGTACATCAGTAGCTACCACTCATATCAAACAACACAACACCAACCACAAAAAGACACTACAAAGTCTCATGTAAGTATGAAGCCTTTACTATGACGATCTAATGAGTAGCAGTGCGCTACCTGTTACTTCTCAAGGAAAAATAAACAAGTCTCCTCAGATCGATATTCCTCGAGCAAGAGTAGGATAAACCTCAACACTCCATTGATACTCAATCTTCTCCATCTAAAACATCTAAAATAGTAACTCGTACAACGTCACTAAAAATTCAGCAGAACTGGGAGAAACAGACGCGCTGCAGAGTACATAGCTTCTCCAGTAAATTATAACGACTCACCGTAGTCGGCTACGACTCTCCTTAGCACCAAAAATAGCCTATCCTGCAAAATTAACAAAAACAAGCAAAACGCTACGGTATATGACCACCCCAGCAGATCTTACGACTCACCGTAGTTGGGCACGACTCTCTTGAGCACCCGCACAGTCTGAGCCATGAGGATGGCGTGCAGGGGCGCCCCCACAAGCACGGACGCGTTGTCTACAATAAGAGCCTTCAGGTTACTCAACTGTAGTATCTTGTCGCACTCACACGCGCGATGCAGCGTGGCTATCACCACATCATAGGAACCAGCTGTTGGGACATGAAGTTCACATCATCAGCCCAAAATAAGCATACTAGTGTCATAGGGCGCTCTTTGGCGACATTCTCCTCTAGGTCATAGAGTACGTAAAGTATATGTCTGGCAACTCCTATTCCAAGAGGCGCGCACCCAGAAGATGACAAAAGCTATCTTATAGCCTAAGCTATAACAATGTAGGACACCTTCTCTGCCAACTTTGTTTCCCTCTATCTTCCTACTCTTACAGATTATGTCTTTTCTATTCTTCCTCTACTTCTCGACTTGCATGTATGCCGTCCGTTCATCTCTAGCATGTTTTCTACACATTCTATTGCTTTTCCTTTCTGAAATGCTGGTGAACTAGCTGGAAGGTGATAGGGCCTAGACACTATAAGAGATTTACAGCTCAGCTAAAAGAGTAAATATAAATATAGATACTTATAAACCTGCACTTATTACAGCACATCCAACGGTTTTTGGCACCAAGATAAGGTCAGATTATTGAATATTTCAAGCCTCCCTCTCCACAAATAAGGAGACCTAACAGAGGAAGACAGAAGGGACATTATGGGTTGTCGATAGGAACGGGGAACCCATGCATGAAGGTGTTCCCACACAGAATTGAAGGGCATGGGAACAGCACGTCGGGAAAGAAGAGACGTAAGTGAGATCAGTAAGAGAGTGAAAGTGGAAGGAAGCAAAGTGGGCACGAAATACAGACGTCCCGAAGGTCTAGTTAAGGGCTAAAGTAACCTGCACAATACCACTGGGGGTGCTGCTCCCCATAACATAGGATGGGCGAGCCTATATAACCGAACCCTATGGCCAAGTTATAGTCAGAAAGTTTAAGCCTACGTTTCCGAACAGAAAGATATCATAGAGGTAAAGGGCAAGCGACATATAGTATGCCGATAGAAACGGGAAACCCATGCACGAAGGTGTTCCCACACAGGAACAGCAACCAAACGAACGAACCAACAGGTCATCACAAAAAGTTGGCCATTCACTCTTCGAAATATACCCAACAGCTCGTGTAAATTTCATGAGAATCAATCTATAACTTTTGAGTTATAGGGCTAAGAAAAAAAATAGGCAGACAAATATACAGATGAACGGATTTTTACCAAAAGTAAATCATCTGTTACTGCTAACGCCTAACAATCCATGCAAATTTTGTAAAGATCCGTTCATATTTTTTTGAGTTATCTTGGTAACAGACACAGAGGCCAACACGACAAAAACATAACCTCCTTGGGGAGGTAATAAGTAGGTATAACGCCAACAAGTTGCCTTATAACCGCATCACAGGTTCCGAGGCGCAAAGAGAGCCATACTTACACAGGACTTCGTCACCGGCGAGGGTTGCAATAGTAGCCGACATAGCAGCAACTGTGGGCTGGAGTATGATACTCAGGTGGCGTACCACGGACGAGTCGGGGGATATAATAAGCACCTTAGTGCCAGGGAACATTTTCACGCGCTGCAAGCTACGGATGGCATTGGCTGCAATGAGTACCGTCTTCTCCAGGCTGGCAGTGAACACATCTTGCCAGTCCGTCTGGAAGAAGTTCATATCCAGATCTGGAAGAGACGTAACAGATCGGCATGTTTATACAGCGCGTGAATAATAATACTGCAATTGCCAGCGCAACGGCTACAAGCACAGGATATCACAGCACAACATAGGGCTGAAGGTTCAATAGTGAAATTGCAATGTCTCCAGTTATTAACTCGACAAATATGAAACGTACTAGCGCGTAAAATAATTAAGAAGAAAAATGATGCACTTATAAAACAGTGGAACAATTAATCAATTACACAATTAGAAACGAAGAGAACCATATTTGAATGCACACTAAACTAAACAAAGCTATAATCTAAAAGACGATGAACAACGTATCCAATAAAAGTGTGTATCTGCCGGATCCGAAAGGTTCCAAGAGGATATCAAGTACCAGCATTCGTGACAGAAACATCACTTTTAAACACAATGTGATCCCGGTTTGGTATATACAAAACAAAATCTTTGAAAAGGTACGTGCACAAACGGAAATCGTCTTAGTTCTCTCACCACTAGAAACTTTGAGCAGGAGGCGAGTGACGGCACTGTCGTTGTACTCAGCAGTGAACTGCTTCAGCAGATGGTGGAACAGCTGCTCGGTGTTGGGAGCTGACGACCGTTCGGGTGCTGCACACAGACGACAGGGAGCGCGGTTAGGCAACAAATTCTTTTACGAAATATGCGCGAGCGTTTAGCGGGCACCGCGAGCACAACGCAAGTAAACTCAAACGCTTGCTATTATTTAAAGTTCCTTCAAGGCTCCCTAGCAAACGGAATGTGAACGGATATATAGTACGTCGACAAAAAAGTGAAATCCATGCGCAAGAGTGTGCCTTGACTGAATAAGCGCACATGGGCAGAGGAGGAAAAGGAAAAAGGAAAAAAAGGACACAAACATTAGCAGGAGAGCAAGACTGAAAAAAGTGGGCATCAATATTTACACCCCCACTCAACTTCCTTCATTTTTGCATAGCCTCTAACGGTAGTCTTCTGTAGATGAAGTTTCAAAAAGGTCTCCTGGAGCGCGACTCAACAGACTGGGATTAAGATAAAATACTTCAAAATGTAGAAATCTAAGGCATTTCATTTAAATTTCGTTGTGCCTCTTTGCACTGCAGATACTTTGATACAACTAAATTAATAACAATTCCAAACTTTTACGCAGGGAGTGGTACAATATAAATGAAGCAAAGGTACGTGACGTCACTGAGTTCTCTCGCCAAAACTGAAATGACTGGTGTTATTATTATTATATCGTGGGTTTTCCCACCGTATAAGATACAAAGATTAAATAACAGCGATCCAATTTTGTATAATATAGTATAGAAGTAGAGTCGAACGCAGATGAGTTCTATTAGAACAATCTTGGTCATGTGCACCATGTCTGGCAGGAAATAAGCCTCGAGCATCTTCAACTCCACACGGCTCGGTTGAACGAAATCGCTCAGCCGTGCGGCACAGGGAAGGAGACGAAAAACGGAAAGAGAAGGAGACGAAAAAAAAGCGAACACTCGTGCGGGGGGTCCCTTCAGTGGCCCCCCACACAGGAGCAGATAGGTGTCCCACGGGATGGGTCGCTTACCACCAGTCGGCGGCCCACCTCGCGGTACAGAAGGGGAAATATAGAGAACCTACCTAACTTTACAAAACTAACCTTCTCAGCAGGAACTGCGACCAGCTGCTACATCCTCTGCGGATAAGGCACTCGGAACCCTTGGGTGCCTGAGGCCCAAATATAGTGTGGCAGGGAAAGGGCCCTCGAGAATATACCACTGAGGGGAAATGACTGGTGTCACGGGAGCTGTCCCATCATGGACCTTGGCTGAAATATGAAGCAGGGCAAACTTCCAGCGGGATCAGCAATTTCAACGGGACTTTGAAAGCTCGTTCAAGGAAATTGCTACAGCTTGGTGCCACGCAATATGGTGATAAGCCGAAGCACAACTGCCCCAAAGTAACTGAAGAGTTGAATCAGCATACGGGTAGCCCTGATTTAACCATAACTTCACCGTGAGCTCAACAAGCCCTAATGCAATGGACGACCCGCCATCAAGGCACCTCCGCTATCTTATCAGAAAAACTGAACTAGAGAATAGATCAGCAAGGTTGATTGACAGTTTAGTGAAACCCATAATATTCTACGAGAAGTCCAATTTGTCATAGCAGCAAAGGTAATGTTAAACTTGACGGCACCCCTATGGGGAAACCCGCATGCTCTGGATCGTGCTGTAGATATTGCCCAACTGGTCCCAGAGTGTGCTACCGCAGTCGACAACAAATCGCGAAAAGCTATGGCGCCATTGACCAGTGTCCAATCCCCGACCTTCCCTGTTGCTGGCTCGAATCGGCACCCTCGCCGTAGCTCTGCCAACATCAAATGCTGATTCAGTAAGTCAAACGATGCAAGAGCTCGCTAGCTTGGGAGGTAGGTATTCGATCGAGCGACCTGCGGTGCCACTGCTATCAGCATGTTCCCGCTACTGCGGGTCACAACGCCAAGATTGGTCCCATCATGTACAGACATTAATACATCACTACAAAGTCCTGGCATCTTGAAACTGAAGTCTCCAGTCTCCACCGTGTCCCTAATAGAGCTGAATCAGGCTTTGCAGCAGCAAGACTGGCTCAAAAGTCCATTACAGAAACCCAAATGATGAATAAATCAATGCGTAGGAGTGTCGAAGATATAGAAGGATCATCTCTGTATTAAATATTCATTAAATTGATTAGAAGTTTAGTCATGTTGTCCAACCCGAGTATGATGAGTACACCTAGTTTACCTTATAGAGCGGGAGTCAGCCTCGCTAGGAAAGTAATCGATTTCCAACAGTATTGCAACATCCAGCAATACTGCTCACCCGAAGATAGGGAAGTCTATCAGGTGTCCCTGGTGGGTGTAGGCATCAGCGTAATCTCTTATTGCAAGTAAAAAATCGTCTAAGATGAGCTCGAAACGTTAGGTACCACTTGGAACCAATTTTAGGGTCTTATATTCCATCAGTACTTTAAACAACTTTCAGTGTCTGATACTCCATTAGCACTAAGATTAGATTAGATAGGCGGCAGATTACTTACAGAGTCTTCCACTATGTAAGCGGATATTTGGTATAACGTTCCCAAGTATCTTTGTCGTCTTTGCTGACGGTCAGGGTTGGCTGGTTTAAACCAACTAAAAAAAACCATGGTTCAAACCAACCAACAAAACATTTTTTGGCCTGTTTTTATTCGACTTGTTTGGTTTTTATTCGCAAATATTGCAAATAGTTTTACTTTGGAAATTATTAAATTTTATTTAACAACTGAGAGGATGAGTTAATGTGTTTTCTATTTAGGAATCCGTTTGACTGTTACGGTCAACTATTGCTTATGTTATTAAAACGTATAACTCATTGAATTTTGTGTTACTTCATTTTAGAACGTCATTTCTAATTATATTCTGGTATGCATGCAGCTAATGAAACTTAGAAATATGTAGTAGTTAAAGTTGCTATTGGATAGCTAGTAAGCTCATGAAAAGGATGTAGGCATTTAGCTATTTCATTTTCTTTGGTTCAATACTCTGCTTTCAATTAGCTAGTAGCTAGCTATTTCTATTGGGTTTTGTTTGTATTTTGAAGTATTTCTAGTTTCTCAAAGGATTTTATAGCTATTTCACTTTCTTTAATTCATTACTCTGTTGGGAATTAGCAAGTAGCTAGCTATTCCTGCCAAGTTGTATTTGTAATTTGAAATGTTTTCAAGTTTTTGAAAGGATTTTATATTGCAATTATAAATCGTAGCATTAAATCAGTTTGGATATTAGATGTAGCCATAGCAAATACAAGTAGCTACTTTACTAACTGCTTTCTCTAAACCCCTTTTCTTAAAATCATTCTTCTACAATAGGAAGTTGAAATGAAGCAACTAAGGTGGTTGATGATTAGCTAGCTACATGTCTACAAAGCAGAAAATCCTTTAAATGATGGATAAAATTCTTGAAACTAGAAANAATAACAAAATAATAAAGAAAAAGCAAATAAACCAAAAAACATTGGTTTTTGTTTAAATAAAAAAAACATGGTTTTTGCCAAGCCTGCTGACGGTACGTATAATTAACAACTCGATACAAGCTCCGACTGAGCACAGACCCAAGTTTACGATATCGCAACTTACAGCGCAGGACCCACAGCTACACTCGACAACACAAATGCCTGTAATTTTTATAAGACAGGCAAAATGTACCCGTACTGAACTATGGACACTTCTTCTACTGTAATCATTATTTAAATATTTTTTTTGCCACTGTAGATGCACCCAACTAGCTAGATAGGAATTGGGTTAGAATACACGAGCCTTGGGGACAAACGACAACAACGATTGAATGCTCAGGTACACAGAAGTGTCAGTACGAGGTTTTCTTAGCTATCAATATTGGATCATAGACTTAGTTTCAGCAATACATACTGGGTATGAGTGCAGTTAGTACACATGAGGTTCAGTGGGCGGGGCAATGTAGCCCACCTCCTTCAACTTGAAATCCCTTGATCTTGTATCCCACAAACGTGAAAATAAACTCTACTTAGCGTAAAATACCATATGCTGTTCTTTAAGCACCAGGTACCTACTTGATCCATTGCATAAAGTTTGAGGAACTGTTGTCTTAGTCCCCACCACGGCAATCTTTCAGCTCTGGTGGTGCAGCGAAAACTGTAGTCACCATAGAAAAGAACCATGGTCCCGTGACTGACTGTTCTAACTTCTAACCTTGTCAGGAGCTACCAAGTAGAAAGATAAGACTATTGCCGAACCAACGCCACTTGACAAGAACGAAAGGAGCCACCAAAAATATTGGAAAATGCGGGAGCTCCGCAATACTAAGACAACTCTTGGCACAGGCGGATGGTTATACATGCAGAGCGCACCTTCAGCGGAGACGAGTGACGCCGACAGTAGAGTATCGAGGAGGCGGTAGTTATTGAGCTCCTTCAGGAGAAAAGCAGCCACACCACCATCATCGCGGCTAAATCTTACCACCCATGATTCTGAAAAGACAAAAGCACGCAAATCAGTACTGCACATTCTGAACAAAAACTCAACTTATTATTATTATTATTATAACACTTTATTTAACCTCCGTAGCAAAAACTCAACTTCTACATAGTAAAAAAAAAACAATAGTAGCAGCAGTAATTTGCAAGCGCTTCAGCGGTCAGCCTAAAAATATATCGCGACGTAGGACTCAAAAGAGTTATGGGCAGCCAACAAAAAATACAAATTCTCAGGAAAAAAGAACTCAAATAAGAGTACACAGTAACACAGTGCATAATCATCAACTCCTGAAATCCATAGAGGCGCTACCGAGGGTGACATGATTGTTGATCAGTTCAATTTTTTTCTGCATGGAGGAATTCAATGACACATCTCAACTGACGCACGTCCATGACAGGGATTGCCTGCTAAGAGTGTCATACCATTGACATCAGCAACAGAGAGATAAATCTTTCAGGTCATGAGTGCAAACGTTCAATACTAAAAATATAATCTGCAATCCCCGCGGATCACTGCGGTGAAATAAGAACAGGAGGCATTACTTTTAGAACGACTCTCGTATATGGACTTAGAGCCATGTCTTGTCCGTGCGCTGCCCCAGGCAGTTTTCTCTGCTGTTGCAAGATGGGTACTGCTAATAACTTCGGTACCATCCTGAGTCCATACCACCGGCTCTCTCAAAGAGTGCAGCAGCAACAGCTGGAGTCCTGGACTTGGAGCCATTCGCAAGTCCATGCATGTTTTTTTTTTTCTGTTGCGAGAGGGTTAGGCCTACTGTTGCGAGAGGGTTAGGCCTACTGTGCGGACTTCAGTGCCACAGCAAAGTCAGTACTCACGGTCTAAACTCCCAAACGAGTGCAGAAACCACATTGTAAAATTTACTGCCTAGGAGGGCAGTAGATTTTCACTATATTAAATTCCTTTATCATTTGCAGAAAAGCTGTATTCTTTGCATTAACTCCCTTTGCCGGACTACTTGACAGCCTCAGTCTTTTACTGCAAGCCTTTCAAGTAACAGCATCAGTTCCTTACGAGAGTCCCTTCTGAAGTCCGGAGAAGTTCACTGGAGTTCCATGCCAGTCGTTCAGCTGAGCTTGATATGTGCGGTCGCTATCTGCTACGCTCGTGTTCCTTCGACTCTTCATGTGTGGTGACGTAATCCGGCGCCGTTTGAAGGACACCTCTCGAATTAGCCTTTACTCAGTTCTTAAACTTACTTCTTTTACCTATTAAGAAATTGATCATCAGTCCGATCTTCATTTGCGATAATTTCTCTTCATCAACTAACCTGGGATTCAACCTCGTTAAATTCGGAGTTTTTCTTTTATCAAATTATGCTTGATGCCTTCAAAAAAAGGTTTCTTGCTCAGATCTCCATATTAACTCTATTATCTTCCCAGACAGCCAAATTGCTGTCGATCAACTTATCCTATTTCTTTTTCTATCTTTAGAGGTTGTTCCCTAATTACTTCCCTAATCCTTCAAACTGGGTATTCAACCCACTCAAGTGCATCGAAACTTGAGGTTCATGGCTAACATGTCACTAGGACGTACTAATTTCTTACCTCAAGTTCGATTAAACTCATCAAATTGCGTGTGGAAAGAATATACTAATTTTTTTCTTCAAGTCGTTAATCATGTAGAGTTGCTTATCTATCGAAATTACTAAAGTTTTCAACCCAAGCTATAGAACTTGTCAATCTCTTTCCCGTTTTCTCCGCCCTTTCTCGCGCAGTTACCATAAACTTGATTATATTTGCGCAGTATACGTCCGCCTACTGGCGCCAGCAGCTGCTACCTCTCTTGCCTTCCTGAGTGCCTCATTTCGTCTGCTTCTGCGCGTTCTCGGCGTTATTTGAATTCATACTTCTACAAGTTCGCTGAGGTGTGTGTGGGGTGCATAGGAGTGAGGGTCAAAGGCTGCCGAGATCTCTTTGAGAGGGGGGAGGTTTGGGGGAAGGGGGCGTTCACGTAATTTGTAACTAGACAATTCAGGCTCAATACTGAATTGTAAACTTATTGGTCATTGTCCAAAGTCATCCCAGCGGTGCAATCGATTAGCAGCCGAGCTGCCTTTGTTAACTAATACGTAAGAATAAAATGTTGAATGATTAATCGCTTATTCCTTAACAAACTTCTGTGTGGACAAGAAAGAAGTTCACAACATACTTTATATATTGGACTTAGAGCCATTTCTCAGTCTGTGATCTACCCCCACAGTTTTTTTCTGCTGTTATGAGAGGAATACTGTGACGGATTTAGCTACCATCCTAAATCCTTACCCTCGACTCTCACAACGGGTGCAGCAGCACCACCTGGACTCTGAGTTCACACTATGCCCTCAAAGGTCTTATTTTTTCCATCTTTTTAGTTGCTTAGCTTTTCAGTTGTTTCTACGAGGCAAGCTCGCCGGGATAGCTAATTGGTGTCGGGGTGAAGTGAGCGAACAGGCACCAGGGCAGCTGCTCCGCTGACTTCGCAAGTGGGCATTGTGAGATAGGCCGGGTGGCCGGCCCGAGCACCACATGCCGGATGGCTGCGCCACTCGGCCGGCCACCACACAACTTGGCTGAGCACTGGAGCGGCTGGAGGCCCCTCCTGGCTACCTGGCAAGAAACCTAAAAACTATTGCTAAAAGAGACACGGAGATTAATCACCGAAGAACCAAATGAAACACTTCTCAAGGGTAACCAAAGCTATGGAATTTGTAAAGATTTTCACAGGCAACACTTGTGAAGTATCAGACTGTAAAGGCAGTGCGATCCCCTGGACCCAAAGCCCACACACACACTGTCAAGTGAGCGGAGGGTGGAAAATTGGATTACCACCTCCACAAAGCAGCACTCACCATCCGACAGGCGCTCAGGCGTATTGGTGATACCAAAGTAGGATGAAAGTTTTCGCACCGACGACTCTGCCAGCGACTGCCCCGTGCACCAGAGTCTGATGCCAACACCAGGGGCGCTGCTCTCCTGCCTTTCCTGCACGCAAGACAAACACGCGCAAGTGGATCATCAGTTGCGATCAGCTGCACTACTTGTCGCGTATAAAAATGGAATTCCCTCATTGAGATTTTTACCACTTTTCTCAACTTCAGAATGCCAGTAAGTTTACAAAAAAGCAGCTAATACTGAAGTAGACCACTCTGAGAGCGCATACCTCCGCCAAGCAAGGCAATATTAACGGAAAAATCTAATTTATCCTGATACTAGCGTTTCCTCATAATCGTCGCCAAAATTTGGTAATTTTTGCCTCTTGACAGTAATACCAACTAGTGTATTTTCTTGAAGATCCGTCCGTAACTTTTCGAGTTATCATATTGCAAATAGAAGTCAAACACACAACGAGACAAACCGACTATCACCAAAATTTGGTCATTTGCACAGTTTAACACTTCTAACAATTCCTGCAAATTTAATGAAGATCCGTTCATAACTTTTAGAGTAAGTTATTGACAAGCATAAAAACACACACGGACAAACACAACAACAACAACAACAAAAAATCATTTACTCCAAGTAATGACCCTCCCCGAAACTCCTACAAATTTCATAAAAATCGGTCAGTAACTTTTTTATTTAGGTTACCGAGAAAAAAAAGAGACAAACAAATGGTTGGACGGATCTTCAACAAAATTCAATAGTTTGTTCCTCCTAATATCCCAAACAATCCCTCTACATTTTGCAAAAACCATCCATAACACAGACTCGACAAAAACGTAACTTCTTTGGCGGAGGTAATAAGCTACGTAAAGCGTAGGCGATATTCGTTTCTTACATTAAATATATGTATGTACATTACACTACTCACAGTAGGTATGTCGGACTGGTGCATAAGCAACTCAATTCGAGACAAGAGAGTGTGGTATCGCTGAGGAGCAGTTCTACTACTGTCTTCGCTTCCATCCTCATTCGCAGACATTTTATCCAAAATAGACAGCGGCCGGGCGAGCGATGCAGTGCCCGTATCAGCAGCATATTCACCACGTTGATTTTTGTCTTTTACAATGTAGTTGGTCATGGAACTGTTGGTTGCTGCCATCATCGAAAGGGGCAAACGATGCGCATCAGCGGAATTTGTGCTGTCTCTCAGGCTGCCCTTCCCTCTTCTTGACTCGTATTCTGATTCCAACTTCTGCTTCTTGTGCATCGTCTTCCTTCTCTGTCGATCGTCAGATGAACTACCCGACCGCCTATCCGTTCGCTTATTCCTTCGTTCACGAAACCGCGATGAAGACGACGACGACGATGATGTTGAGGAAGAACGAGTCCTCCTGGAACCTTGTCCTCTAGAGCGTTCAGATTTTCTACCCTTGTCTTGTCTGTGATCAGGAGAAGATGAAGAGGACGCTGATCTTCGTCTCCGTCTCGGTGTCGTGCGCTCCTCAGACCGCGAGGACCTGTCAAAATATATAAAGAGCTCAGTAATTTTTGGAATGCATAAACGTAACCATTCCAATAACCAGAACTGCTCCTGAAACTGTCAGTAATAACGACCTGCTACGCTAAAATTATTACGGTTGTATATCAGCAATAATCTTACAGTTAAGTTTTAAAACTAAACTGTATTATTAGGGTTGTGATTTTGCCAACTAGAGCACTCCGAGAGCGCATAGCTCCGCCAAGCAGGGCAACGGTTACAGAAAATTAAAATTGATACTGAGACCATGATTTTCCTTGTATCTACACTAAAATATAATAATTTGTGTTCTTCATGAACGTTAACAGCTTACTGCAGTTATTTTCTTAAAGATCTGTTCAGAACTTTTTGAGTTATGCTGCTAACAAACATTATGACGAACATGGGTCAAACATACAAACGAATCAACCGATCTGCACCAAAATTTAATGATTATTGTCTTTTAACATTACTAACAACTTCTATAAATTTCATAAAGATCCGTTCATTATTTTTTGAGTTATTGTGTTAACAATCATGCAATTAAAAACAGTGACAAACGAACAAACTGATCATTAAAAAAAATTTGTCATTTACTCTTCATTATATACTGAACAACTCACGTGAATTTCATAAAAATCCGTTCATAACTTTTTGAGTTATAGCATTGAGAAAATGAGGCAGACTAACAAACAAACGGATGGATGTATCTTCACCAAAAGTTAATCTATTCCACTTAACATACCTAACAATTTTTGTAAATTTCGTCAAAATCGGTCGATAACTTTTTGAGTTATCTTGATGACAGACAGAACGACAAATATACAAACCCGACAAAAACATAACCTCACTGGCGGAGGTAATTATTACAGTGTGGCTAGTTAAGGCTCCCTTGCCATCAACGCCTGTTAATATCTAGAAAAAGAAAGAAAGTTAATTATAATAGGAAAATTATGGAAACCTAAGAGTGGGAACAAAAAAAAAAAAAACAGGAAAATACGAGGAGCAGCAGTGACGAGATCAACAAAGGGAGCTGGCAGAATAATACCTTGTAGCTAGTGAAGAAGATCAAAACTGAAGCGACGTAACTGTCACCAGTGTTTCGGCTATGCCTGCGTCTAAGATGTTAACTTCATTATAGCTACCTATTTTATGTGGAAATTTGAAAACAGAGTTGCTTTGAATAGTGGTTTTTAGTTTAACGTAGGTTCTCTATAGAAACTATAACAACGGAACAATCATCGATATAGTGACAATAGTCTGCAAGTTGGAGGTTAAGGTTTCCAAGCTGAGGTATGTAAAAGTTAGCATAGGCTACGCCCTAGGATCAATCCAAACTAACCCCCATCTGTTTCGAGGTACAGTTTGCTATCAATGTGGGCAAAGAAACGTTGAGTTGTGCAGGCTTTTAACACTTTCTTTACAGACTGCAGTGGAAAGGCGGTGGTGGTACGGCAGGGTGGTTGTAGACACTCTTGAAGATAATATTTGTCGTTTCTAGGGCGGGAGCGCTGGTAAATAAGGGCTCTACATCTAATGAAGCCAGGCCGCTCTTCTTTGCTCTGCAATGTTGGAATGTGCGCCGGAATCCAGCACTGAGTCATTTTGGAGCCATCTGATGCAGCAGTCTTTTTGAAGGGTTCAAGCTGCGCCAATGAAGTGATCAAGTGCCCAGGGAAACAGCTCCGCTTCCAGTATTTCAGAAATGTAAAGCTGGCCGTTTAGTTTGACTGCTGAAGAAACAAAAACGAAAGGAGCCCTTCCAGTGACAACGATTGCAGTCTAGACTATTACAGACAGTGCCACTCTTCTGCCTTCCACTGATCTATCTCTGCCAATAACTCTATCATTCGATGATTTAGTCTGCTGAAGTCAATCTTTTCATCAGTGAAAACCGAATTGGGTAGCAAGAGGTTAGGGATGAGTCATCTTATGTCAAATCTCACCTCATCAGTTGTCAAAAGTTTTAATTCTTTTCTGCATTTTGGAAGGATATACCTTGAGATCTTTTGGGAGTCCATGCATAAAATCTGACAAACTCTTACTTCCAGGACTACTTTATAACAAAAAAGTGCAGATTTCTTAATTTTTTCCGTGTCGCTTAGACGTGATGTTGAGTTTCAATGGAAACTTTTCCTCCCTAGCCCAGACAACTGCATCACCAATCCAAGAAGAACCCAAGATGGGTGCGTCGGACTTAACCCTGGAGCGCAACCGGAAAGTCTTGGGTGTTGTGTTTGACCAACACCTCCTCCTTCCCAAGCTGGCAATGGCGGACCCTGACGATGGCAACTAACAACAATAACAACCAGTTTTTTGAATGTTTTCACGCTTTTCCA
>LQNS02278096.1:16285873-16296802 GCA_001587735.2 Parhyale hawaiensis | reverse complement strand
ACCAAACAAAGTACAGAACCAAACGGAAAAACAACAATATGTAGAGCTCTACCTCAAATCTGCACTCTAGGTAGTTTTTATGGTTTTCGTAATCCATGCAATATTTCCATACATTTGTAAATTAAAATTTAAGTAATTCCAAAATTTGGAATCAGCGCATGTAAACAAATAGAGAGCGACTAATGAAAACCGCGGAAATGGCTACGATAATGTATCATTCATATGACGACAGATTATTACAAGACTTACACAACTAATTGAATTCAACAATAACATTAAAACCACAGCAGAACGTTGTGCTGTGGCAGAATCTCTTAGAAAATTCATGAAGCCGCATGACGAAGAAATGTCTCTTTCTGTAATCTCTAGAAAAATATTAGGTGAAAAGTCAATAAGACCGGTAGATCAGTAAACAACATCACTGCATTTGGGAGGCACGAAAGGTTAACAAAGAATCGAGACAATATATTCATCTTCAATGGCTGTCTCACTTTGGCTGCAAATGCTGGGTTATGTGCACGACGACCAGATGTGTAAAGCCGTTGACATATAAGGAAACGCGAAAGTCAAAATCGAGTTAGCTGAAGAACACTCGACTTGGCACTCCGCAGGAAGAGGATGGCGTCGAGCGCAAATCAGTGACGGAAGTGTAGTACAGTCCAGTTAACTCTAAGTGAAGGCATACTATGTAAAAATTATACGCCGTATAGAAGATTGAACAGCAAGGGCGCCGTAAAATCAAGGACATTTGGCTTTGTGATGAACTAGCGATTGCATGGCATGTTTTCAGGCATCAGACGGTCTCTCAGATAAAGTTGGAGAGTAAAATAAATGTGATTCATTAACATAACCGCCGTACTGTAACATATAGTGCCTGCACTTTTAAATCCAAAGTACCGTACCTTACTCGATCTTTGAGCAGGATATGAAATTAAGCTGGGTAGTCAAACAATACATTTAGGATATGACTGTATCAATGTTATGCGTTGGGCTCCCAAAGTTTAGATCTAAATCCATTGACAATTTGTGGAAAACGGTAACCTAATTTGAAAGTGAAACAAAATTACTCCTGAACCAACAATGCAAAAATTAATAACGATGTGTGAGCGTCGGCGTGAAATCAGAAGAAGGATGAAAGTTCCTTCACCCACCACAACTAATGAACATCCCCTAATTATTACAGTAACAGTGCACAGGTTGGAAGTGGTGTTGTGTAGTTGTCCGTAGCCATTGTTAGGGTCCGCCAGTGCCAGCTCGGGGAGCAGGCTCCGGAGGGGGCCTGGGCAAAGGGGTGAGAAAGTCGAAGCGAGGGATAGAAGCAAGGAAACGCGTAGCTCCAAAAGGGGTCCAGTCTTTGGCTGGACCCCCAATTATGCTTTCCAAAACTTACCTTCGCAGTCTCCGGCTGCCCTCCGAGTCGCTGGAGGGGCGACGGTCCTCCAACCCCTGCTCTTGCCTCAGAGCTGCGACAGCAAATATGCCAGCAGGAAGAGGCTGCTTCTCAGCCGCGCTTTTTCGGGCTCGGTACGGCACAACGTGGGGCGCGCCATAGCTCGGCGGACCAACGGCAGGAGGGGGGTACCCAGGACCTGCTGGTCTGCCAGAAGACACTGGGTAGCGGAGGGCTTCTGGAGGAGGAGGGCCATAATACATTGCAAGAGGAGGTGGTCCACCTTTAGGTGGTACTGGTCCACGAGGTGGAGGAAAACGTGCCCGCGGTGGAGGAAACCGGTCCCCTCGTACAGGAGGTGGCCGATGCGGGGGATGAGGAACAGGATGAGGCAGCCGCCCACCAGGAGGTGCGCCACACTTCACTGGAACAATAGAAACCGTCGTCGTAACCAGTGGATATTAGGAAAGTCACAGTATAGGTACCGTATTACCATGCCATAGTCTAGTGGTGTAGAGGTATTTTCATACCGGGATTCTCTATCCAATTCGATACCCAGGAAAAAACCTGCGCAAAGGTAGTACGACTAGCGTAAGCTTGCATGCTTAGTAACAGATATTTCAATAATGAATACAGAGAGGAAATGACAATTGCTTCAAGATTATAATGGATTGGCAGCTTTTCAGAAGTTGTAGTATAACAAACAAGACTCATAGGGCAGAGCAAATAAAATAGACAAGTTTTGTAACTGGTGTATCCTTGAGGTAAATAAGTCTATACTCGCACCCCATCAATGTTCCTCTTGTGTTTGTGATGTGGTCAGGAAATGCACACTGTACCTGCCTGCTGGCGCGTCCGAGTAGCTAGTGAGAGCGACTCGACTGCTGCCGAGGATTGCCATCACTTACGCATGGGTAGCTACTTATCATGCAAACACATTCTCGCTCACTGACGCTCGCTGTGCATCGTTTAGACGGTTCTAACTGTGCCATTGTTACGAGAAACAAAGAATTACTATATGTAGGTAAGGGATTACCAGGGCTTCTCAGGTTCTGAGGTCTTTCTTGGGTGAGCTAAATTCAAAGAGTAATTCCTCTGGTCTTCGAAGGCTTAAGCCTATGAATGCACTGCCTTGATTATGTTATGCACATTAGTATTCCTCCTAATGAACAAAAATGGAGATGAGTAGAAATATAATATAGAAGCGGTGATTACTTTTACCAAAAATGAAATATTTTCACCAAAATCTTAACTTTCATCAACTACAATGTAGCATCATTTGTCATAAAGCCATGCTAAAACCGTCCAGCTACATTATACAAGTTGACGTTCTTGAGAAAACACGACTAAAAAAGTTGATCATATTGATGCCAATCCGGCTAGAATTATATCCATCCGGCTATAATTGCTTCCATGCTTAGCTCAAGCCTACACTAGAAATATCTAGAGAAATCATGAATCGTGACTATCAAACCATCAAGGATTTCGTACATTGCGGTAAGACACTGAGGAAAACACCAAAGCGAGATCTTCTGAGGAAGCTATCTACTACCTACCTACACGGGATTTGCAAAGATTCGAATGGCAAAGACACCCCATGGAATGAGGAAGGCTGTTTTTGCCTCCGTAAAATATAAAAAATAGCACTCTGCAAAACCCTGAGGACCCTTGGCAAGGTACTGAAGCCCCTGAAACAACCTCCATTAACCATCACAAAACCAAAAGGCTAGAATGGGCACTTAAGTAGCTGAAGACGTATTTCAAGAATATTATATACACGAATGAATGTCGTACCACTCTTGATGCGGTTGGGACAGATGGTTAGTCATTGGGTTGGATACATAAGGGGCATCAAAAATAATCTGGATTCGTCGTCCGTAAAACGGTGGAGGCCGAACGCTTTAGGCTAGAATCGAAGGTGATATCATTGGACCATACAAGGTAAACCAAGGGCCGATGCTTACTTCTGAAGCCTACTGAGAACACTTCTTGATACTGCTTCGTGCCGTGGTTGCTAAACCAACCACTGTCATCCCAAAGACCGTGGTTTATCAACATGAAATTGCCGCCGCACATAAATTTCAGTATACGTCGAAGATGCTCGTTTTAAAAGGGATAAGATGAAGGAGTGGCCTCCGAACACCCAGCTTTGAATCCCACGGTGAATCAGCGCACCATCATCAAAAGGAAAGTCTACAGCAATGGAAGGCAGCTTACAAGTCAGGAAATACCTTCGAAAATTTATTAAGGAAGTTTTAGCATCAATAACGTCCTATGAGATAACAACCCTGACCTTTTTTAGCAGACCGATACCTTACAATGATCCTTGAAAACAAGGAACGTTATATTTCTGCATTGATTATTGTGACGAAAGAATTTCATTTCAAATGAATATATTTCCCAAAATGTAACTGCGTTACATGTGAAGCCCGTAGCTTATTCATGCTCAGAAAAAAGTGATGTAATATTATTCTTTCATTTTAGAAGCATAATAAAGGTGAACAGCTATGACATGTCCTATTGGGAAAAATTTATAATATTTTTTTTAATACCTATTTGAAATTTTCCCCAATACATCGTAGTCCCAATTTTAGCACTGCGTACAAGTAACAAATTTCCAAAACTCCTACAATACATATGGGAAATAATGATAAACTAATAATTTGCATTATTAAGGCAAACGCACAGCATTGTACAAGGCTATACTACCTCGCTTAAAGACTTCCCGCCTCCCGCAAGAATACATGGCTACGACGCAGAGCCACACAGAACTTACCTAGTAAGCCAGGATGGGTCCGCTGGAGAAGAGAATTAAGC
The DNA here is from genome assembly GCA_001587735.2 of Parhyale hawaiensis. NCBI lineage: Eukaryota > Metazoa > Arthropoda > Malacostraca > Amphipoda > Hyalidae > Parhyale > Parhyale hawaiensis. The sequence continues at coordinate 16,292,595 of LQNS02278096.1, read as the reverse complement.
AGTGCTTCCCACTTTATTATTCCAGAATCAAGAGAGCTGAAGTCGAGCTGGTTCACAAGACGCTGGCAAGACACGAAGGAGAAGGAGTCCGCCTCTTTGATGGCAGGCAAGAAGCGCGTCTTGTTGAAGATGTCGGTCATGCCCTTATTGAATTCCTCCACTAAAGGCCGTAGCACCTTCAGTAAATCCTCTTGGCAAAAATACACGCGGCGCGTAGGAGAGGCCGGGAACAGCTTGGGCGAGACGAAGTGCAGTTGGGTGTGCAGTGATCGATCAATTTCCCCCACGGGGATCATAATAGCCGGGTGGATCGGGTAGAGCGTGACGAAATTGCCTGGTCCAAGTCTATACGCCAGCAGCGTCATGAAGCTGGTGATTCGCTTCTTCAACTCCGCCACACTGACATCCTGTAAAGTAACATAGTATAATGCAGTGCTGCCCCGAATCGTTATTGAATTACAAACATTCCGTTTCCTCAACTCTTCTTGATGGGTTTGTTCACATGAATGCCTCCTTTTGTCTCCGTTTATCGGCTACGCAGCATGAGCTCAGAGAGAAAAATTGACCGCAATGGGAAGTAAATACAATGTATCACGCTGCCACTTAAGAGATACTTCAGTCGTCTTCATTTCACAGGTTAAAAATAAAGATAAATAAAACACCGGGCCTGTTGTCGTTAAGTAGATAAGATTTCTAAAAATTGCTTCAGATGGGGTAGGAAAACCAACCGCTTAGTTATAGTTAGGAAGTTTACGCCCCCCGTTTCCGAGCAGAACGCTATCACAGAATAAAGAGCAAGGGACATATAGTATGCCAAGAGAAACGGGGAACCCCACACTGGTTCAACGCACATGGGAACAGCAAGTCGGGAAAGAAGAGGAAGAACAGCATAAAGCATGAGCAAGTAGGAATATGAAAATGGGAAGGAAGCAACGTGGGCACGAAAGAGACATCCCGAAGGCCTAGCTAATGGCTGAGGTAACCTACACGGGGCCCTGGGGTTGCCTGGCCCCATTGCATAGTATGGACGAAGGAAAACCAACCAACATAGGTACTCTGTATCAATGTAGCTATATTTTACTCTTAATTCAAACCTTCTTATCTACGCAGCGTGTTTGTAGCCACAAAAAAAGGAAGGGAGAATGGATTTGTACAAGAAGACAAGTACAACTACAAAAAAACGCATGGCACATAGAATTAAGAGGCAGTAAAAGTGAGCATCAGAAGCAGCGCCGAAAACAAAAGAACCAAATGGACACGGAAAAAAGTAGTCGTAAATGATCCTGTATATTTGTTTAGTAGTGTTTAATAACTGTTTCTTTAGTATTAACTTGGAGTAACAGCCAAAATCTTTGGCGTGTCTGGAGCATGGGGATGATGGGATGGGTACCTAATCAGGCGTACCGTAGAAATGCAATCCATGGAGTGGCACAGGGGCACAGCACCCATAACATAGGATGGACGAACGGCCCTGAGCGCTACGGCCCCCGACCCACGCTATGTCCACTGAAGGAGGCTAGTCTCAGAATCAGATTAACGCGGAAGTCAGTCTAAGCCTCCGCAATCAAGGCAAGCGACACTCTGAGAGAGACACCAAGGATTATGCAACATATCGACAGCAAGTAGAAACCAACCATGTACGTACATACGCACGCAAGCGCTGACCAACAGGATCCACACGCGTGGATACAGCAAGTCAATAAAGATGAGGAAAAGCCGAACAACAACAGATTATTTGGAGAACGAAGACAGAGTTGAGCATAGCAGGCATGAAAGAAAGTTGTCCAGAAAACTTAGCTACGATATATCTCAAAAGCACGACTAAAACATAGGATGAGCAAACCTTTAACTAACCTAACCCAATGGTATATGGCCCCGTCCTATGCCTCCAGAGAAGAGCTGCTCTCAGAAGTAAGAATATAATGTACTCACTCCAGGCACGCGCTTTGTTCCCTTGAGATCTTGGGATATCCAACGAGACAACTATTGCATTGTATGTCAAGCAGCTAATATTAGTGCAAGCATCAGTGCGCAATGTATAATATACTCTCGCCAGGCACGAGCTTTGTTCCCTAAAAATCTTGGGATATCCCACGAGACAACTATTGCATTGTATGACTAGCAGCTAATATTAGTGCAAGCATCAGTGCGCAATGTATAATCTACTCTCGCCAGGCACGAGCTTTGTTCCCTAAAAATCTTGGGATATCCCACGAGACAACTCATTTTATCGTATGTCTAGCAGCTAATATTAGTGCAAGCTTCAGTGCGCAATGTTATCAAGTAAGCGGTGTCTAAATGTGTTACATGTTCAACTCCTGTTATGAAAAGAATCAATGCGTGTAATCAGTGCTAAAATAATAGCATTAATGAATTGTTAAAGGTTTAGAAAATATGAAACGGTTTTCAGAAACAGGTGGGAAAACCATATCTGTAAGACTGTTTTGGATATCGGGCAAATTGTTATGGAAGAATGAGAAAAACATGTTTACAGCAGGATCTTTCGTTTGGATATAAAATTACATTGGTACTAACAAGTGAGTTTAATCACTAAACTATTGAGTTCATTAGTATTCAAGTACTGTACAATTTATTATGAGGCAGTAGCGTTAAGAGTAAGTATGAGGGCGCTGCAGAACATGCAATGTCAGTAGAACTAGCTAGCATCAATAATAGTATTATCGTCTGTACGAAGTATGTTACAATTATTAGGAAGCAGTAAAAGAAGAACTTGAAATGAAGTACAGTATTGCTATTAAGCACCAGTATCAGAGTGCTACAAAACTTATCCCGTCAGTACACACGAGTGTGTGCGTATAGATGTCGTTCAAGCCTCCAAGAAAAAAATATCTTGTTTCAAAAGAGGGAAAAGAATGAGAATGTATGTATGTCGACGGACACGTGAAGCCCATGCACGAGGGTGTGTTGTAACTAAAACCCGGATATATTGCGCTTAAATGTTGCAGTTATAGCTCCTAAAAATTGCTCTTATTGCACCTGAAAATTGCTCGTATCGCACCTAAAAATTGCTCTCATTGCACCTAAAAATTGCTCTTATTGCACCTAAAATTTGCTTTTATTGCACCAACAAATTGCACTTAAGCAATAGAAGTGGAAGAAATAGGAAACAAAGAAAAGGCAAATACAGTAAAAATTTGAAAGGACAAAAAAAAGGCGGATAGCAAACGGGAATAGCATGTCAGTGGATCAACGGACCCCTATTTCAGTTCCAACTACCAATTATCAGTAGGTATACATTGCACTTGTGCTAATTGACAGTTCTTCCCAATGGCGAGAATGATTCTTGCAAATACCCCGCTTTACCTGTTCGCATGATGTATCCTCCGAACGAAAAAGGTTATAAAATTTAATAGTCAGATTTTGAGATTTTGCAACTCAATTATATTTTTACTCTAACAAATACATGGGACAATAATTGATATGGGAATCAATTGTCACTGCGTTTGAAGTCATGTGACACGTGGCAGTGACAACGAGTGGCATGAGTTCACACGTCCCTTATTGTAACGTGTTCCATCACGTAAATGAACACGAGCTGTGCGTCAACTTTTTTTTTTGTCTCTGTCCACACGTAGAAGTGTGCTTCATTCAAATGAATGACGCTGCGCGTTCAGTTATGATATCGTTTCTTTACATTTTCGCTTATATTTCGCGTCGGTTTCAAGTCACTTTCGTATCCCACAATCTTATAGACGGATTTTGATACGAATGGCCCAATTTAAAAATAGATATAGCCTGATAAACCGACAGAAGAGAACTCAGCACAGAGCAATCAGTTGGACTACAAAATCAAAGATGGCGTCCATGTTCTTATAACATTTTCAGGTTTGCTAGTTTTCTTCTATTTAACGGGAGTACTGTACAGTGATTCTGATCATTAAAGTGAAGATAAAAAAAACTTTTTTGTCAACTTGTCCATGATCTGTGGTGAACGCTGCAGAGGATAAATTTAGCATTTATAAGTTCTGTCGACTGAACTTGAATGATGCAGCGCGTTAAAAAAAAAGGGGACATTGCTGCAGCTGCTTCTCTCAAAAACGCGCCGCGTCCATCAGTTTGAGTGAACGCGTTACAATGAGGGACATGTGAACACGGCCTAATATATAGCATTTATAGCTCTCACTGCAGTTATTGCACTATTGTCGTTATTGCACTAATGCCGGAAACTGCAATAAATCCGGGCTCTGGGTATAACACAGGATCAGTGCGCATGAGAAAACCCAGGCCGGGAAAAGAAAAGGAGGGCAGCAAGTGTCATCAGTAGGAGAATAACCAGATAAGAAGCTACGTCAGTAGCGTAGAGTTTGCAGTGGGCCAAAGGAAAAAAAAAGGAGTATTGACACGTAGAACGACTATTAGCACGAGACAAGCAAGTGAAGAAAGAACAAGAAGATGAGCAGCAAACATATTAATGGTGGGAACGGGGTGAGATGGCCTGGTCTCACATAATATAGCTACTGTATTTCGATGCATTCAGTGAATAGTATTAGCAACTGTAAAATAGGGAAGCATTTGTCTCTCTCTAACCACATGCCTCTCTTCTACAATTTCAGTAAGTGTATAAGCATAACTCCAGTAGGTATACTGTTAGTAGCTACAACAAAAACACCCCTACTGTAAATGCTAAATGGCGGTTTTGTGCCATGAATTGTGTTCGCGCATATCAGGATTAAACGATTGCTTGGAGGGCATGTCAATGAAATTGATAAAGCCTTTGAAGTGAAGCTATGCCAACTCCTGTCAGACACACAAATTGCCAGTCTTGAATCTGCGCGACGAGTATTTCGCACACGACGCACAAAAAATAAAGGCAAATGTCCCGAGATAAAACAAATGTTTCATCCTCACACAGTTAGCAGACTGGCGTATCACTCGTGTAGGGATGCAAGCAGGCCGCGCCCAGGTCATAAATGTGGATAGGAAAAGAATAGATTGCACAATCTGTGCCGTACTGCGTTCAAGAAAGTACGTAGACGTGAATATGAGATTAGAGCACACAAAAGCAAGCTACAGAAAAATGAATCCTTCGATTTTTTGAAAAAGATAAAATTCTAAAACCGAGAGACAACACGGTTGAACATTCAGGGAATGGAGTTAAGGGAGAATGTAATATTGTGGAATTTTAGAAAGCTCATTATGCTGGTATTATGAACTCTTTTGTTGATTATAATTGTTAGATGCTTAAGCCTCCCTAGACACAACTATGGTGATTTAAGAGAGGAAAAGGAAGGGACGTGTAGTACCTATGTCGACGGAAATGTGGAGCCCGTGCACGAAGGCGGACCAACACGAATGGGAACAGCAAGTCGGGAAAGTAGAGGAAGAACAGATGAAAGGAGTACGAAATCAGGAGAAAAGTAAAGTGGACACGAAAGACAGACGTCTCAAAGGCCTAGCTAATAGCTAAGGTATCCTACACAAACCTCTGGGGGCGCTGCTTCCCATAACATTAAGATAGGCGAAACTAACCTAACTCTATGGCCCATAGTGTACCGCCTGAGGGGTGTTTTGCCGATCATAATCATGAAAGTTAGGTTGATAGCATCCTTGATAACCAGGCTCCCTCTAATGAACAGCGTACCATATCTGCAGTTGAGGTTTGTCAAGGGATAAAAAGACTGAAGAATAACAAAACTTCCGGCGCAGATAATATCCATGCTGAGGCTCATAAATACAACCCCTAAACTGGTTAACGCTCCTAGCAATTTTTTTTTACAAGGTGCTTCACTTGGAGGTGCCTCCCAGGTGACGTGATGGTTATAATGACACCAATTGTAAAAACAAAGCAGAATGTGCATCAGACAAGAGCAATTATCGCCCTATAGTAGTGGCTACATCTCTTTCAATAGTGGTGGATTTAATGCTTGAGAAACGAATGTCTCCAAACACGATGACTGCAGATAATCAGCTTGCATTCAGAGCACAACATGGAGCAGAAATGGCTGTATTTACTCTCAAAGAGGTCATAAATCATTCTTCATTGCATTGACAGTGGATCTCCTGTGTACGAGAGTATCTGTGCTTTCTCGATGTTAAGGCTGCCTTGAGTCGAGTACACCATTACTCTCTATTTAAGTGTATGTTTGAGAAACAAATACCCCCTTAGCCTATATTGTTAACAAGCTAAAGCAAGAGTTTCATACGCAGAAATGTTTTGTGAAACGGGATGCGGTAATGTCATCAGCGTTTGGCATGACTAACGGCATATCACAAGGTGTGGGTGTGATACTCATGGTAATGTAGTAGGTCAATGCACTGTGATACTGATAACATGGTCCTTGCCTCTCCCCCCATTCCAGTAGGCTGCAGAAAGCTGCCAGAAACTGCTCTCTATTTGCGAGAATGAAGCTATCAGGCTGTGTATTTAATATTATAATGCTGAAAGTCTTTGCATGTGTAGTACATAGAACCTAGTAGAAGTAACTTGCCCAACGACAAAGTCAGTCGTTTCAATGGTGTCGATCCCACTTATGCGGACAGCTTCTCCTACCTAAAATCTCCAATAATTATCGTGACAAACAGGTACAGAAAATGGAGCGCAAAAGCTACACGCACTCGGTAAGATGCTCATCACAAGATTTGGTCACTGCTAAGAAGAGGTCAAAAGACAGCTGTTTCGGATCTTTTGCTATCCCCTGTACTGTACATTGCTTTGGTGGAACTTTAAGGGGGTCGTTTACAAATTTTGGAATTTTCTTTAT
>LQNS02278096.1:16231851-16253587 GCA_001587735.2 Parhyale hawaiensis | reverse complement strand
GCAGAGAGCACCCAGCTGCTAGATATGCACGGGCATGAGCTAGCCATGACCAGTATCACCACGCCCGCGTAACATATGCACGTCACGTTGATACGGGAGGCATCTATACGGTAGTGTCAACTTCGTCAAAATTAGAAAACAGGACGCATTCTGGCACCCTTCGCTTATCACGAACGTATTTTCCCACCCTCTACTCACTTGAAACCATACAGAACTGCTGACCTATGGCCCGACCAGGTACTAGCCAAAAGGTTCTCGGAGCGACAATAGTCGACAGTAAAGGGCGTTTCAAGAAGTGGTAAAGGCCAGGATTCCGAACAAGTCCAAGCATTTTAGGACCTATGTAATATGAAGTATCTTCGCCGGAGCTAAAGATGCGCACTTTTTAGAGTCGACAAAGACCTATAGTGACCCGAGGATAATAGCTGAACGCAGCCGCACTCGCGTTCCTAGAAGAGGTTTAAGAGAAAATAAAAGCATGCTTGAGGAAGATATCGTCGGGCCCTCAGAGAAGTTTCTTTTGCTCTTAAGCTGCGCTTCATTGGTGAGTGTGGTCGAGATTAGGGGAATTGGGAAGGCACATTACCGAGAGGTTGAGAATGATTTTAGCGGTGCACTGAGAGGTTTTTAATCGGCTAGTAGTGAGGGCGGGTAAAATTTCGGAAGATGGAGTAAGCATCCCGAGTGGGAGCACAGTTTTTTAGGGATGAGGAAGATGTAACCGAGTTCACCGTCATAAGATTGCGATCGCCGTAGCAGGAGAGCCAATGCTCCGTAGCAATCTTATAAGGACTGGACTAGGATGTTATATACAATTGTTTACTTCACTGAGAAAGCGGGCGGGAGAATAGAGTTACTCAAACGAAGGGATAAAATAATCTTCTGAAGTTCTGGGGAAGAAGGTTGGCTCAGCGGATGAAAGCAAGCAGCTTAGCTTTCGGGTTTCTGCATGATTGGGGGACCTGTGAGTATCAGGATTCTTTCCTAGACTTGGAGGTGAAAAGTAGGGAACAGATACAACAGTATCTCTTGAACTGCGATGACAGGAGCTCCTAATCACAAGAAGAAGCTTTGAAGGTGAGGAATGGAGCCTGGAAGGGGAACAAACGATCCCATCCTGACTGTTTGAGGTAAGAAGCCGTTGTTCAAGGGATTTGCTATGTACCACCATAAACGCCAAGGTGCAAGCTAAGCTCAGTTAGGGCTTGCATGACATCGGGTCAGTACCCGACAGAGGGCAGAAGAACGACATTCTAAAGGACGCGTGCTTCGATGAATATGATGACCCCCACTGGCCGAGAGAGACTGAGTGCGGGGTGAATGTGGACAGAATGAATTGCTAGAGTCCCTCAGTTTAAAGATACGGCTGCAGCGAGAAGAAACCTCGGACAATGCATTTGAGAAGTTGACGACCTGATTTCGAAAATGGTCAAGTGATCTATCAGCCGGTGGTCGAAATGTATAGAAATTGCACTGAAGCACCAAATCTCTTGGTAATAAGAAGTTCATGACGTGATTCCTTGGGTGGCAGCACATTATGGATCAGGGTATAATTCGGGTTTAGAGTGATAGTTAATCTGAAGACCATACATGGTCTCGCATCTGATTTTAAGGGTACGTATGCTCCCAGAGGGTCGAAATACTCAGATCGAAGAAAACAGATTCTAGAAGACATTCATCTTTTTTGTATGAAAGCATGAGATGTCGGTTCGACGGGCGCGGAATCCTAGGCTCTTGTGGATGGTCTCCTCACTAACTAATTACCCCTCGGAGAGTGCCGAACAACAACGTAGTTCTAAAGGAATCTTTTCAGGAAACGGGCAGTCAAGATGGGAACAAGAGAGAGAGAGGTGTACGACGGATTTGACAAACGTTACGTTCGAAACTGGTCTATATTTTGCAGGTGAGGCGCATGTTGGCTTCGCTAACTGGGAAGGAGACTCCAAAGATGCTTTGAAGGACAGTAAAGGACGGAATGTCTAGTAGGTTTGAAAGAAGCTTTACTTAGGTTGCAAACGGGTTAAGAATCGAAGTGTAGTAGTGTAAAAATAGGTCTTGCACGGATTGGGCAAAGTGTCGTGTAGGACCTTTCCAACTGAATGACGGGAAGCGGATAGCCTTTGTTACTATTAATCTATCAATTAGGATTTTCATCATATCCCTTCACCATGTGTTTACTGGAGTAAAGACTTTAACTTAAATCGACTGGTTCCACAAGTGAGAACCGACTTTTACTTCAGTATATTACCTTTGATTATGCAAATACAACTTTATTACTTATATTTCAAGATAAGTGTCAAACATTTGATAGGTTTATTACACATAGACACATTTTAAACAATACAAATATTTGGTAAAGTAGTAATACACTATAGAATAATGCATCTGCGTAGCCACTGAAAGTTTAACCAACTTTTTGGGCAACATTTAAAATGTTAATAGAAAGTTAGTGCACAGGCATGTAGTAACTATAAAAACAATTAGACAAAAATATAACGGAACCATTTCCCACGTTTTGCCAACATTTGCTTATTGCACAGGGTTCTGCTGTTACGCCTAATTATGCAACATCAAATCACTAGTCAACATGGGCAAGAAAAGCAGTCTAACCAGTGGAAAAAGATCAAAGTGATTTCGTTATTGGCTTCTGGTCAGACAACACTCGAAGTTTCCAAGGAATTACAGGGTGATCACCAAACAATTAAGGCTTATGCAATTGAAGGTAAGGTCAACCGGAAAACTCCAGATAGAGCCTCTATGAGAAAATTGACTGCTCGGGATACGCGAATTTGAAGGTTTCTTTGGCTAGAAAATCACTTTCTACTAAGGCAATATTTGAAGACGCTGGAGCCCCAATACTAAGCAGCAGAAAGACAAGATGTGAGGTTCTGCAGAAGCTAGGGAAAGTGAAAAAGGCAATTAAACGACCACTTCTAACAAAAACTCATAAAGAAAATGGGCTCAAATGGACTGAAGAAAAAATGAAAACTGATTTCTCAAATGTCATATTTACTGATATATGCAGAGCCACTCTTGATGGTCCAGATGGATGGGCGTATCAGCGCCATCTAGCGAGCCACATGGAAAATTGCTCCATAGAAAAATAAACGACAGGTTAGTCACACTGCAACCTATTGAAAAGTTTCTTGCGACAGGTATTAACTCGAACCAATGATATTACTGCGATTCTTGCTAACTGTGCTTGGGCAGTCACAGTCAGATTAGTAAAGGGGAAAAGAAACATTTCTGAATTGAGAACAAATAGGTACTGAAGTGCAGGAATGAGGGAGAACAAGATAGTGAGGCTTGACTTACATTGAGGCACATGCAAGTCAAGGGCTGCAACAAAGGGCGTAGCATCTCATCAGCGACGAGTACCACGGCATCGAACGATGGCTGACGGAACACTCTGCACAATACAAAGCAGTATGCATCGTCAGTGATATGTAAAAAAAACACCATGATGGTAACGAGTAGTTTAACCTTCCTAAGACCACAAAATGCAAGCTGAAAAGAGAAAGGAAGGACTTCAGATGGTTAACAGAATTGAGGCATCCATGGCTAAGGGCGATTGCGGGATTAACACAAACGACGATATCAAGTCAGGAAAGAAAATGAAACACAGAAAATGTATCGTCAGCAGGAGTGTGAAAATGCAAAGTAAGTAGAGTGGACACGAGAGAAATACGTCGCAAAAGCCCATCAAGGACTAAGGTAGCTAATGAGGAAGGTGGGGGGGGGCGCTAGGTACCTCCAAACATAACATAGGAAAGGCCAATCTAACACGGTGATTCATCCCATACCCCGCAGGGATTTAATATATACAACGACGACGCAAATAACGAGCATTCTGTGAGCATCGGCGGAAAAGCCATCAATTCAAAAGACAAAGTATTATTAGATTAGTGAGTTAACCCTAGAAGGACCACGGTCCTCTAAGAGGAAGTTTTTTTCATCGCAGAACTGATCACATCTCGACTATTTGGCTATAAATTTCAGTGAAAACTTCACAGAAAGTTAAACTTATGATGCTTATAGTGTCTGTAACTTTTCAAACAACTAATCGCACTGGTGCTAGAAAAATTATTATTTTTTGTCAATTGTACTGATTTCACTGAGCGGCGGTAAAATCTTTTTGACTGAAAAAACTAAATATTCTCAGTTTTATATCACCGAAGAAGCAAATATGAACAATACAAATGAGAAAAAATGTATTAAACAAGAAATCATTAGTCAAAAGTATACAATGACTGAAAAGAGCCTCATTTGCCAACATGACCCAAATGACGTTTAATAACTTCAATAATCCTGGAACCCATGCAGCCAGTTAGTTTCTTTATTGCAGAAGGTGGAACTGCTCTAGTTACTGCGGCAACAGCATCTCACATGGCAGATTTTGAGTTGCACTGCCTTCTGAATAAATTTCCTTTTTCAGAAGGGCCCAGACGAAGTTTTCAATCGGGTTTAGATCAGGTGGGCACGGTGACCAAACTACCAGTCCAGACATGCTGTGGTAGAACGGGCAGAGTGAGAAGGCGCATTATCATGCATGAAAATCAAGTTTCGAAGCAACGAAAGGGGTACGCCATCCGGCCATGGGACCAAGGCGTCCTTTAACATGTCACAATACGATGCAGATATAATTTTCACGCCATCAGGTACTGTAACCGGACGTACATGTCGATCCCTATGATACCAGCCCATATCATAACATCAACACCCTGTTATTGACGTTCTACGCGTTGACGACACACCTCCTGGTAGCCTCCAACCCTTACTATTATTATTATTAAATCATACCAGACTGGCGACATGGGAGCGGAGAAACTCCATGAGGTTAACAAACCCCCACGCAACCAGCCCAGCGGGTGAAGAAAACAAAAGAATGAAAAAAAAGAAGATCCGAAATCAGAGAATAGTTCTGTGTAGAGACCGTTTAAAGCTGCCAATACCCGCACCAGCAAAGACAGAGCCATCAAGACCATTCCAAACATCCACACACGATGGAAAAAACGAACGGGCATACTGGCCCGTACGGCATCGTAACGGTTCCAAGGTAAACTCATGTTGTTATTATTGTTACGTAGGGGGCGGCTCCGGAGGGGGTCGGGCGCGTGGCGGAAGGTATGAGAAGGAAGGCAAAGAACACAAGAAGTCAGTCACAGATAAAGGGCTGTCCCACAGAGAGGTAGGAAGGAGGGCGGTAAGGTGGGCGGGACACTCAAACAGATGGTTGACGGTATGGGGGGCGCGGTGACACTCGGAACAGGAGTCGGAATCCGCCAGTCCGATCCTATGGCGGTATGACATGAGGGCAGAGCAGAAACCTGAGCGCAACTGTGATAGAGTGAAACGGGCCGCACGAGACAGAACCTCCTCGTCGGGCGAAATCTCCGGCGGGGCATGCCCAAAACCCTGTTAACGGGTAGGCGGTCTAGTGAGGCTACCAAGGCAAATCGATGGAGGGAGGAAATCGCTGAGCGGTACTCTGGGGAAGGCATGATATTGTCAGTGAGTAGGTGGTTGATGTCGGGTTTGAATTTGGTTGCTAAGTTATGGCGGATGAGACGGGGGCCATCCTGTGCGGTGACAACAGAGTGGGCTAGGTGTTCGGGACGAAGGGCGGAAATGAGGTATTGACGGCACTGGAGGTCGAGGGATTGATCGATCTTCAGCATCTTGGACTCAGCGTGGAGATGGTCCACGGAAGCCATGCGGAGGCAACCGCTCGCGGTGCGGAGAGCGGCGTTTTGAACCGTCTGCAGCTTGCGAACCGCGGACTGGCGAGCCCCAGGATACCAACTGGAGCCGCGTAGGTGATGAGAGGTCGGACAAATGCCCTGTATGTGAGAAGCAAGGTCTCCTTGCACTGACCCCAGCGGGTGCCCGCCAGGGCCTTGAGCAGTCTGAGGCGGCTGGAGGCTCGAGCGGCTGTGGAGGTGATGTGCGGTGTGTAGGTGAAGTGAGTATCAAAAGTGACGCCGAGAATTTTGGGGCGGCGCTCCAGAGGAAGGGCGGAAGTCATTCATAGTGATGCCGGGGTCAAGTGTTGACTGATGGGTGTCGGTTGTCCATAGAGTTGAATTGGATTTGGAGGTTGATATGGTGAGGCCCTTGTTTGCTGCCCAATTGNCTCCAAGCACGCCTCATAAGACCAATTTTCTGCGATGCACATGAGGCAACCGAACGAATGTGGGGCTCAAACGTCAACTTTGGATCAAAATTGACACCCAAGATTACCAAGTCATCAACAACAGGAAGTGATACACCATCCAGTATGAATGCAGGAAAAGGAGGTCCCACTGTACGCGACCTGGACACGAGCATGGTCATGGTCTTAGTCTTGCCCGCATTTAGCCTCATCCCCCACCTAGAACACCAGTAATCAATCATTTCCAAATCATGCAGAATGGATTCTGAAACCTCTAATCTATTACTAGGCTTATCGCAAACAGCCAACAAAGTAACATCATCAGCGTAACCAACAAGTAAATTATTAACAAGATGAAACAGATCCACCGTATATACAAGGAACAATAAAGGGCCCAGAACACTACCCTGTGGGACACCAGATATCAAATCCAAAAACTCACTCTCGTTCCAATCAACAACTACACATTGACTTCTGTCAGATAAAAATTGACTAATTACCGCGAGAACTGAACCACCAATATATACCCTTTAATCTCAGCTTATGGAGCAGCCCAAGGTAATTCACGCGATCAAAAGCGGCACTGAAATCAAGTCGTACCAATCTTGCCTCATGACCCCCATCAAGAGCCAGCTGCAACACATGAGAAATGTGAAGCAAAACATCACAAGTTCCCAAGCCCTCACGAAAACCATACTGTGTGGGGGGGGGGGGAAGGACAACCTGCATTCCAAGAAAAACTGTCTCGACGCAACCAACCTCTCATAAACTTTCGACTAAAATGGTGCGATCACGATGGGTCTATAATCAGAGGTACCGTACGGGATGAAACCGAGCCCTTCGGAACAGGCGTCACATGGGCTTAACCCGCCAGCATTCCGGAAAAGAGCCCAGCCGCTGCGAGCACACCAACCACCCTCCGAAGAAAGAAAGGAAACATACCCGATAGATCAGTGCCCCCATAGGAGTCCAGGTCAAGAAGAAGGCGGTACACTTCAAAGGATCAGAAAGAAAAACCGGAGAACCTCGGCTCGGGATCACATGCTAAAAGGAATGCGCACCTGGTCCCGGCTCTGCTTCCCATCAAAGTAGGGCAACAAAAGTCCGCCTTGGCAGCGGGGTCCGCAACAAGATCACAAGTACCAATTAAAGGAGGCACAGAAGAGCTCACACCAAGCACAGCGCTCTTCAAGGTGGGCCACCACTTATGTGCGCTAACAGACGAGGCTAACTTCCTGCATTTCAAATTGTGCTTCCTCTCAGCTTCCTCATAAGTAGCACCTGTCCGACGCCGCTGTTCCCTGAAAAGCTGAAAGTCAACAGCACACCGGATAGTACGTCAACGGGCATATGCCTCCCGCTTCAACTGGTACTCCACCTATCAGGTCCATCAAGGGTTGCTCGGGTTTCATCGGTAAAAAGAACATGATTCATGTTGATCTTCATGTATTTCTCTGCCCATTCCATTCTCAAAATTTCATATCTTGGGGTGAGAGGAGGCAATTTCAGAGGGGAATGATTTGACAGAAGCAATGGAGCGAAGGATGACATTTCTTGTGGTTTTAAGCACTTCAGGAAGCCCAGAAGCCGTAAAAATTGATTCACTTGTTTGCTCGGGTCTTTTACTTATCTGACGAACCACATTTCTAAGGTCTCTAACAGTAACAGCCCTTGAATTCCAAGCATCTGATCGTTTTTTTCCGTGGTGAAGGTTCCTTCAAGAATCTTGTCACTGTGTCAATATGGCGTCCTATTTTTTGGGCAACAACATCAGGAGAGGTGCCTTTAGGAGTTTCTTTGTTGATAATTTCTTTTTCCTCGTTAGCTAAAGCTTTTCTACATCCCATTTTAGCAGAATATACAAGAAGCTATTATTGTCGTTTACCTCAAAAAAAAAAGAAAAAATGCAGAGTTGTCAATCAGGAGACACAACAAAATGTAAACAAACTCAACAGTGTTGCCATAAGATATCACGATTTCCCTGAAAGTTTCATGAAAATTTGATCACGCAAAAATGCTGAAGAGATTATTTCCGCTCTCAGTGTAGTATGACAAAATTAACGTGGAACCCAAGCATGAGGGTTCCGATAGAAGATCAACTCGCATGGGCATGGTCGGGAAAGACGACTAAGAATAAATAATGTATCATCAGTAGAATAATGAAAGTGGAAGAAAGCAAAGAGGGAATGAAAGACAGATGTCACGAAGGCCTAGATAATGGCTAAGGTAACCTACACAATCCCCCAGGTTCGCGGCTCCCCTTAACATAGGATGGGTAACCATAACTAATCTAGCTCTATGTCCTATGTCATAGGCCATGGAGCTAAATTAGTTATAGCATGACCCAGGAAGCAAAGAGCGTAACGGGAGGACTCACGAGAAAGTAGCACCAATTAGTGACGTCGTCATCGACGAATCTATGGCTGAACAGCCTAGGAGTATTTCAACTAATTTAACCAGAAAAATCATCTTAAACTCCGAAATTCATCTCTAGCATATAAATAAATTCGGATAATACATACTAATTCAGTAATTATCTATAGAAAATGGCAGTGAATGCTAGTGGAAACTGTCACAGCACTAGCGCCGAATCGGTTGCCTTTTGGTGACCTGATTTATCTTCTTTTTTTATTGAAAACTTGTTTACACTTTATATCCCGTTCACAGTGCTCATCACAGAACATATTTATTCCTTTCCTACAAATATACGCACCACTATAGCCAATTCTGTACTCGTGAGAAACCACAGTAAGTTAGCCATTGCTCGAACTTTCTGTGCTTGGCGACAACATTTTACGATATTTTGCAGCTCAAGTAGCTGACCAGTCATGAGCGGGAGATTGAATGAAAGAAATCGAAAAAAATACGGTGATATGTTCAAGAAAACAACATACGAAGGCCCTAGGTCCCACACTCAAATACATACTTTGACTCGTCGACGTGATGTAAATTTGCTACGTGCGGTCACGGCTAAGTTTCATTTTAGTCCTATTGAGTCTTCCCGTTGCATTCATTGCTTCCTGGTATGACCTATCCTATGTTCCCTAAAGGGCCAGTCTTCTAATGAAACCAAGAAGACACTAGATAAATATTTACAGTACAGAACAAATGCAAAGCAAGAGCCAGTGTTCTCACGCGGGTAATAAAAACATACCTTTTAGCAACACTCCAGTTAGGAGCAAGTGTCAGCAAAGGCTCCGGTGACCGGATGCCCCAGGATGCGAGGACCTGCAGCTTGTGGCTGTGGCTATTCACGTGAAACCGCAACGCTTGTGGCGAGTGCAAGGTAATCTTGCAGACAGAACAATGCATGGCGAAACTGGGACCAGGCCTGCGGTACGTAATGCCAGAACGTACCAGAAGCGTTGTATAGGCTGCAAACAGGAGCACTGTTAGTGAAAGTTTGAGTTATCAGCACTTATTTCCTCCGCCAAAGAGGTTACTTTTTGCAGTTTTTCGTGGAGTTTGTTTGTCTGTATGAAACAAAAATAATTCAAATAAGTCATTGCGGATCTTTATGAAACTACTGGAGTTGTTTTCGTATGTTAGGAGAAAGAATTTATTAACTTTTGGTAAAGATCCGTTCAACTGTTTGTTTGGCCTGTCTACCTCATTTTTATGGATAGATTTTAATGAAATTTACAAGTTGTCGGGCATATCACGAAGAGTAAACAACCAAATTTTATGACAATCTGTTGGTCCGCTTCTTTTTTGTCTCGGTGTGTCGTTTTACATTAGTAACTAATACAACTCAACAATTTTTGAAGAGATCTTCATAAAAATTACAGGAATTGTTAGAATGTAAAAAGATATAAATAATAAAATTTTGGTGGGGATCGACTAATGTTTGTCAGATCATAACCCTAATTAGCTACCAACGGATCTTCGAGAAAATTACACAACCTGTTATTACTGTCAAAAGACACAAATTACAAGATTTTAGTATCTACTTCATAAGAAAGGAAATGAGAATTTCAAAACAATTTAAAATTTTCGTTAACGTTCCTGCCTTGCTGGGCGGAGGGAGGCCTATGCACTCTCCGAGTGCTCTAGTTATCATTATATTGAAGAGTTTAAGCCTCCATCTCCGACAGAAAAGCGATCTAACAGAGTAAGAGAAAAAAGTATGTTCATAGCAACGTGGAATCCAATGCACGAAGGCGATCGTTTCCACACAGGATCGAACCAATATGGGAACAATACGTCAAGAAAGAAGAGGATGAACAGAACACAAAGTGATCGCAGCATGAAAACGGCAGGAAGCAAAATAGGCAAGAAAGAAAGACATCACGAACGCCCAGCAAAAGCATAGTAACCACTGGAGTCCCTTTGAGCGTACAGCTCTCGATAAACCAGCGGTAAACTTGACTACACTAACTTTAGTAACCATCTTATGTCTCCTGACGGGGTTACCAGTATAAGAAGAAACCCAAGGGTAAGATAAGAAGAAACCCAAGGGTAAGATAAGAAGAAACCCAAGGGTAAGATAAGAAGAAACCCAAGGGTAAGAACAAAAATTGTCCATTTTTGGCATTTAGACCAGCTAGATGTGACTGAAAGGTCAACTGTGAACAACATGCTGGTCAAGCAGCCCTATGGTGAAAACAGTAGAATTATTTCATCCAGTTGAAACACGCTGGTCTGAATGTTCGTCAATGATCACTTTTATTGTAACTAGTGAGTAATTAGCATGATCGTCAGGTTAGAAACCACACGACCTCTTACCGGGACAGATACGGCAAGTGACAATTGGAGGGGTAATACTAGAGGGGCAGTAACGCCTTAGATTATATATACCTAACGCGTTCATGTACTGGGCTTATTAGACCTACACCTGTACCTCGGAATTAAGCCTGAAACCAATGACGTCGCTTCAACACCCGACTCAGAGCCAATAGAAGATTAGCAAGAGCGTAGTACCAGCTACCAACTACCCTATGCAGCAAAACACTGCAGCGGTATTCAGCACTGCCACGAGGAGCTGGAGACCTTCCTCACATGCGAGCGGATTTCGGTGGCTTCTTTGCAGGAGACGAAATTTTCCGCTCGCTCCAACTTCCGTAACTTCACCCATTCTCTGCTGTCATACGGGACAGGCCTGGAATTGGTATGGGTAGGGGCTCAAGTATCCTCGTTCACCACCCCCTGTCCTATACCTCTCTGGACACCGGTGACCTGATCCCGGACGATGCTGCATTGCAGATCAAAGAAGTAAAAGTTGCATACGCCGACAGTTTCCTATATATTTACAACATTTACCTCTTACTATCCTCCTCCTGTTTCGCCGATTAATGCCTAGACTTTTATCTTCTTTTAAACCCTCTCTACACCTACGATGTGCTCGTCTGTAGGAATTTTAACGCACACTATCCCTCTTGGTCCCCACTTGCCAAAATCAGCGCTCCACCAGAAGGAGACAAGGCGCTTCGTGAGGCCATTTGCTCTAGCGAGCTAGTTGTCCTCGACTGCGAGTCCCCCGCTCGCCTTCTTACTCACGGTTCCCCTTCCTCACCCGATTTATCCCTTGCGAGTGGCACACCTCCCTACCTTCCGACCATCTCTCTATCATCATTTCGCTCAACTGTCTCCCCCCGTCACCCTTAAGACCCCGCTTTTTCACCAATACCGTAACGCAAACTGGGACTTGTTCCGAGCGGAGTTGAAGGCGGCGTTTGAACACTTGCCCTCACCCGCCTCCTCCGAAGAATACGTCTTCAAAACAGTCAATCTACAGGTGGGTAATCAACAAATCCTGGTGACAGAGTGAAGAACTTCCTACCCAATCTCCCCAGCGATGATCGAGCTTCGGCCCGCCATCTAGACAAGGCCAGACCACCAACCCTGCAGACCCCTCGATGGATCTCTTTAGTTAGGAGATCGATAGGACCACCTCCCAAGCCGCCAGAAGGGCTTGCGTGGAGACAGTAGAGACCTGCGACAACCGCACCCACGTCACCTATCTCTAGTCCCTCCTCAAGTTGCTCTACGGCAAACGGGCCCGGATAGATCCCAATTATCAGATTAGGTTCGTCGAACGTTAGGGTCTTCGGATCTCACAACAATTCTGCGTATTTTATGCCATTCCGGTGCCTCACGCCCAACCACAGGTGCCGACTTTATGCCATTCCGGTGCCTCACGCCCAAACCCCATGTTCCCTCACAGGACGACAGTGTCGTCGAATCCGCCAGCGTCATCTCCTGAACAGATCCTATACCAAATCTACCTTCGAAGATATACTGCTTCGTGGCGGGAATTCCACCACCGACGGCCACGCCATTCTCCATTTACGTAACCTGGGGCCCAGCGGACTGGATTTCCTGTGTCAAACCTTCAATTTATCTTCACGAGAGGCCTGCGTCCCTTCCATCTGGTCCCTGGTCGACATGATCGTATTGCCCAAACCGGGAAAACGAGGGCGGCTCCTGCCGCCCCATTTCTCTGCTCTGCCTGGCGGCTAAGCTGCTTGAGAAGCTCCTTCCACAACTGACGGCTGCTCTGCTCCCGGCAAATTATCAACATGGTTTCTCAAGTCCGGCAGATTTATGACTTCGGCAATACTGCCCCTAGTACAGGCTATTGCAATGGGCTTCAACAAGGAGAAGCCCCCTTACGGACTGTTGCGCTGGCCGTGGATTTCTCCAAGGTCTTTCTTTGGCACTGTCAATCACAATAAACTTCTCGACTTAATCTAAGATTCCACACTCT
This sequence comes from Parhyale hawaiensis, assembly GCA_001587735.2. Taxonomy (NCBI): domain Eukaryota; kingdom Metazoa; phylum Arthropoda; class Malacostraca; order Amphipoda; family Hyalidae; genus Parhyale; species Parhyale hawaiensis. The sequence continues at coordinate 16,240,730 of LQNS02278096.1, read as the reverse complement.
ATAACTTATAACGTAGTACGTTGACTGGCCTCCTACTTGAGCAATAGAGCGGCCCACTGCCGCTTCGGGTCAGTCACTTCAGCCTTCCACGGCATATATTGTAGCGTTGACACAGGTCAAGTGACCCCCCTCTGCTTTCCAACAACTTTTTGTCCTCTTGCCCCTTGTTTGCTCCCCCTATTACTTTCTATGCCGACAACTTCACTGGCGCGGAGCAGGATACGGAGGTGGCTCTCGTCGCACCGCGCAAGGGTGAGATCGCTGACTGGGCGATCGAGAACGACCTATCGCTTTCAGTCCCGACACTCACGAAGTGAACTCAAATCCTTGGATCGCCTTGTGATTCCCCTCTTTCTGTTGACAAACACCCCGAACTTCTGAGCATCCATTGGGACCCTCAACTGAACTTCTCTCAACACGTCATGGAAACCCATAATTGTGCGTCCTCTACACCCCACATCCACAAAGATCTAGCTAGCACTAGCTGGGGCCAACAGAAGGAAACGCTGATTTTAAAATAAAGGGCCCTCATTCGGTTTTACGCCATAATTTATGGGGACCCATAATCGTGCGTCCTCTACACCCCACATCCACAAAGATCTAGCTAGCACTAGCTGGGGCCAACAGAAGAAAACGCTGATTTTAAAATAAAGGGCCCTCATTCGGTTTTACGCCATAATTTATGGGGACCCAGTGTGGTTTCGCAATGTGTCGCCCAATTAGAACAATAAGCTGCGAGTCGTCGAAACTGCCCTTCTGAGAGACGCTTCGGACTCTTACCGCATTGCGTCCTGCAGTCATCACTACAAGTCAAAGATGCTCCTGCTTGGAGAGTCCATCGATCTCCTTAGGGGCACTATTTACTGTAGGCTCTTAGCCCCGGCCAACCATTGCATGACATGGTCACAACGCCCAGCGGCCGTCGTAACAAGAAATAAACCCTGGCGTCAAAGTTTCGGCCTGCGCTGTCACACTTGCTGGCCGATGAAGCTCTCGACCCCCACTCTCAAGGCGCATCTGGCGTCTGTCCACAGGGAGGTGATGGCCTTCATTAAGGTGACGGAGGTCAACAAAGTGCTCGGCACCTTTCCCTCATCTCCCGGTCCGAATCATTACTACTCCGCCCCAGGCCTCCTCCTACAAGCACAGGCTCGGACTTGCGGCATCTCCGTAGCGCCCGCTCTGTCGGGCTGGAGAGCAAACTGTCACGCACTTACCTGTGTGCAGCGCGTTTCCGACGGCCCTCTCTTTTGTGCATCTCTGGGAGGCCCCCGTGGCGTCGCTGCCCTCTTTCTTTGTCCATCTACATCCACTTCCCCGTACCCCACCAGACGGAGCTCGCAGTTAGGTGCAATCACAACAACAGCAAAACACTCAAAATCATAACAGCGACATGACGCGTATATTTAAAAAAATACACCTGTCGCCCACTGGCTTACATAATGTGTATCACATGCTGATGCACACGCAACCAGGCCTAGTTGAAAATTTCCGCTCTACGGGTAAATCCTTCAAAGTCTACGATCCCACACACTGGCAGTTTCAAAAAGAAACATCGTAAAAAAATGTAATACAATAGAAATTGCGCATTCGGACAGCACCAGGAATGAGTATCAAACACAAGAAGAACGCAACCTGTGAAAGGTTTTGGTCATAATCCACCAAAAAAGGAGCTGCACTAACGGAAGTCAACTTAGTAGTGTTAGTACCAGTGACTTGACTTACCAGTGTTAGTAGTAGTATCAGATAGTTTAGGCCTCCCAAAGTAAGTATTAGGTATTATAAGAAGATTTAAGCCTCCCTAAATAAGTACTAAGCTCTTTTTAGAGAGGAAAAGGAAGGGACATATAGTATGTCGACAGAAAAACGGGGAACCCATGCACGAAGGTGTTCCCACACAGGATGAACGCGCATGGGATCAGTAAGTCGGGAAAGAAGAGGAAGGACAGACGAAAGTAATAGCAGTGGTAGTATAAGAAGATTTAAGCCTCCCTAAATAAGCACTAAGCTCTTCTAAAAGAGAAAAAAGAAGGGACATAAAGTAGGACAATGGAAAAACTGGGAACCCATGCATGAAGGTGTTCCCACACAGGATCAACGCGCATGGGAACAGCAAGTCGGGAAAGAAGAGGAAGGACAGACGAAAGTAATGTATCGTATACCAGGAGTATGAATCGGAAAGAAACGAATTGGGCACGAATGACAGACGTCCAGAAGGCCTAACTAATGGCTAAGATAACCTACAGGGTCCCCCTATGGGCGCTGCTCCCCATTACACAGGATGGGCGAAGCTAAACTAGCCTAACCCTATGGCCCATTTTTATGTCCCTGAGGAAGATCGACTTACTTAGGACAATGCTTAAGAAGGCAGTTCCAACTATAACTCACCCGAAGAGAGATCGAAGATATATTTACGGCCAGGGTTTGGCATGCCATACACCAGCAAGGACATACACTCATGAGGAAGATAAAAGCTCTGCTTCACGGCCTCGACGTGAGATTCGAGGTACGTGTGACGTTCCGCCCACACAACATCGCTCGGAGCATCGGGGCACACGGTGCACTTGTACAAGCACTGTCATGGAAAGTTTTTTTTATCAATTCATAACCTGAGAGTTAAGTGCTATACACAGTATAATTTTGTGCGAGCATTGCCGAAGAATACAGCTCATTAGCTAAGGGTAAAATAGCACACACAGCATCAAAACAACTCCTTACATCAGTGCTGACCATTAAATTTTCTACGGACCTCCTGTGAAATCGACATAAAACACTAAAACACACTGACCCCCGCCATTAAAATAACATAAATTTAGTATATTACGTACTGAAAGAGTATTGTAGATGTCGATGGCTTCCAGACTATTGCTTTTCGATTAATACAGAACAGGAGAGGCATAACAACAAAGCCAAACATATAATTACTCGTGTCACAGTCACTCGACATCCCAGCTCAGCACAGTATTCACATACAGAGATTTTGCCTTAAACTCTCTCGAATTTGCACCGACTCCTTCTAAATGACTATTTGCATTGAATGATGGTTAGCATATGCTTTTCTTGCCGTTTTTTTCATAAAAGATATACGTAAGTTTTTTTGTGATCGAGCATAAGCATTTAGGGGTAACTATACCATAGGTAGTTAAATTTTTTCAATTTCTGTAAATTGATGTAAAAGATCGTTATAATCTATTTAAACTTATATTTTTCTTCCTATATATATATAACCTTATCATATTGTGTAATTTATCATCTATGGGATAAAACGATGAAGAATTGCCACAGAAGATTTAAACGTCATGAACAAGTGGAGGGTCCGTGCGTGAACCAACAGGGGACCGTAGGTTCATATGAACCCCCACAAGGAACCACTGCCATACAATGAAGTTTCTCCAACTTCAGTGCCCCAAGCCTCCCAGTGAATGACTCGTTCTCTAGAAATCCCAAACTTTTGGAGGGCTCCGTAAAAAATTATAAACAACAAGTTTTGACTGAGATCAAGTTTTCATTTTAGTAAAAAGTAGGTGCTCCAGTACTATTCACAAAAACGCATAACGAACCACCTACGGTGGACTCACGCACTCCTTGGAGGTTCATAGCTAGGAGCAATACTTAGATTTTGAACTCAACTATTCCAAGTTTTTATTACTGCTATACAAGTTCGTCATACTAGGCAAACAATCCTCGACTATCTTTTGGAGTGTAGCTATTCGGCATACGGCTCTAGCCAGCACTAACCAATGTATTGCTTGTAAATTTTTTCTAAAGAACTTGGGCTTCTCTTGAGAGTGTACCCCAAATTGATAAAGGTTGATTCCCTCGCTAGTCCACGTGTTATTAATCTTCCATTTTTCACAAAGTCATCCGGTATAAAATACTAAAAAAATTAATTTGGCAACTCAGACTGATAAGGACTGCAGTTAGGCGTAGACACAAGAACATGGCTCATATGGGCTCAGCCACTAGACCAGTAAAATATCTTCAAGATGTGATACATGCACACAACGACAAAGCCTCGCACGAAATAACTTGATTCACCAGTGGCATAAATATTTCCAGTGCCAAAAAAGCAGGCATACCTTAAGGCTCTTAAATTATTTACGACGACATGAGGCAAGCGTCCGCGTGGGATGATGAGACTGCTCTGCTAAGAAGTGGTCCATTTGCTAAAGTCTACCAGTACAACGTTAATAAAAAAAAGGTACCGAGCCAAAACAACGGATTTTAGAAAGGCTTAGGAAATATAATGATTACGTTACGACATACTTTACGTTAGTTGGATTATTGAATAGTCTAAGCATTCGTCTCCACAGCTAAGATGATCTAGCAGAGGAAGAAATGAGAGACATATAGCATGTCGATAAAAACGAGGAACCTGTAAATGACGGTGTTCCACACAGCATCAACGGGCATGGGAACAAGTCGGGAAAGAAGGGGAAAAACAGGAGAAAGTGAATTTAAGTGATATCAGTAAAAGTATGAAATCAGAAAAAAGCGAAGCGGGCACGAAAAACAGATGTCCCGCATGCCTAATTAATGGCTACAGTAACTTACAGGGTCCCTCCTAGAGCGCTGCTCCCCATACCATACGATGGGCAAACCTAAACTAACTTAACCCTATGGCCCATCCTGACCCCCTGAGGGGATTATACGTTAGTTTAAGCTTGCTAGAACAAAACCCTATGCTATAGGACAAGACCAACAGCACGTCAATATAATAGTAAAACATATGCCAGACGTCTTCATGATGAACCAACGCGCAAGGGTAAGTACAGCAGTTCGAGAAGGAATCAGGGCAACCACGTCATTACATAAGAGTAAGAAAATGGAAAGAGGCACAGCGGTCATGATAGGAAGTGTCTCAAAGCTTATGGGGTTCTCGAACGTCAGTCTCTCAAGAATATAGGAGTGGTGAACCTAAGTCAAGGTAGTACACTTCATTTCCATACAATAGATATACAAGCAAAATAACTACAACAAATGGACTTGCAATTGATATCCAATTAACGAAATCAAACAACGTGTAAAAGACAACTTATAATGTCAAATGGCAACGAAACAAGATGATGATAACGTACATTTTTGTTACCGGTGTCCCATTTTTCGAGGTAGATTCCTAGTTTCCGGGCCATGGCCACAACAGCAGGCAGGCAATGGCTAGGGAATCTGCCATTATCTACAGGAGTCCAAGGTAGGAAGTGGCCCTGCAAAATGGAAATACGATATAGGCAGACTTGCAATAGGTTTCATAGGTTTCTTACCCGCACATGCATACCGTACCTAAGGAACATCAAACACGTTAAGGTAAAAAAAACGTGTTAGGTAGAAAAATGCAATATGTGGCCCGGTAAATATATTTAAAGACTTGCAGTTACTGAAATTAAATAAATAAAAAGAGCTGTATTGCAGTCGAACGCAGGATGTGGCTTTGGACAATATGAAATGGACACACTTGCAAAGTGACGCAATAAAAAACAAGATCTCAGGTTGGGAAAATGGTATGATGTGGTCCTAATGGTTCAGTAAAGCTAGCACTGGCAGTGAGACATAAGTCAATAACAAGACCTGTGGAGGATATCATGGCAGATCATGAACCGTATAGAAACTATTAAGGTACGCCGTGATACTTCCAAGATGGGCTTATAGAATAAAATGTTCGTTGAGCTGATGCGGCACTCGAAAACACGGCGGTACTCTAGTAGTGCAATGTAATGAAAGTAGGTAGCTACTGGATTTATTGAGGGCCTCAAGCTGAGATGTGTCCCTGAAAAATGCATTGATCTCACAACCATCCGATTCATATAGGAGCTAAAGAACTAAAGTGAAGCTGAAAGATACGTCAATCTTACAATGAACTAGGTTATAACTTAACCATATTATTTATGGGAGTGTTTCAACTCTAAAGTGAATATGAAAAAATGACATAAGAAATAGCCTGTACTTCGCGGTTCAATATTAGCACGACATTCAGCTCTGACGTCGACATGAACAATATGTTAATCAAACATCGAGTCAAAACTGGACGACGCAAGCTTCTAGATTTTTTCTTACCCAAGCTAAATATTTCAATATATATCTCAAACGCGAGGAGAATTTAAAAGTTCAAGGTCCGGTTTAGCTACAAAAGAGATTTTCATGATTTTGTTGGCTCATTTACGTAGCTTATATGAGGAATTTTGAAACTTTTTTTCAGGAATGACGTTTCCATCGTAAATACTTAAGTGTTCTAGATATTTGACTCTAAAGTTTTTCTTTATAGGAAAAATAACCGGCGACCCCATAGGAACCTAACCTAACCTAACCAAAAAAAACCTATAAAAAGAGGTTTTTCATTACACTGTGCGAGTATGGTTATTTTCTCCCATAGGAAACAATTGGAACTTCAGAGTCCAATATCTCGAAAACTGCGAATTTGCAATTGAAACGTAATTCATTTGACATTTTCCCAAAGTTTGTTGTCTGAGTGGGGATTACTAATTGCACTGCATTTCGATGACAAGGACACATGAACTCTACACCTCTATCAAAATATCACAATCACTGGTAACGACTCTTAGAATAGTGAAGTTAGTAAAAAAAATAAAGGCCAATACTGTACCATGTATCGCGGGTAGAGGCAAACTATTGCATCAGAAGTTCCTGGTTCACTAACGTAATGACGCTGGAAACCTATTTCTAGGAATATTCAGACACTCGCAGCGGGCAGCGCACTGACCTTAGTCTTACGAGCCGCGCTGATGGCTATGACGGCATCACTCAGGGCAGCTGTGAACGTCTCGGGCAATGGAAGCAGCTCCATCTGAAGCAACGGTTATTATTATTATTATTCTGCAAGATTTGTNGGTACAGCCGACTGGGGCAGCGCACTGACCTTAGTCTTACGAGCCGCGCTGATGGCTATGACGGCATCACTCAGGGCAGCTGTGAACGTCTCGGGCAATGGAAGCAGCTCCATCTGAAGCAACGGTTATTATTATTATTCTGGAAGATTTGTTTAGATGGGCGTACAAGCGAATATGAGCCACACCTCGAATAACAATTTGTAATTATGGTAATTTGTCACTACTGATTCTGACAAGAATGAACTGACCGGTCAACTTTAAATAATTCCTGTTCTATAAAGAATTCCGTCAAAAACATTAAGGATACAATTTTTAAGTTTATGAATTCACCAAGATCAGGAGAGTATCCTGCATGTGCACGATTGTGTTTAAATCAAAATCTTTCTGAGTAACGCAAAAAGAAATTAATTTGAAGCAAGAGGAAAACAGCATGATATATGAATAACAAGCAACTAACTCGACAGCAGAGAAAAAGTTTATAATGGGCAGCTTTTGCAACAGTAATGACAACGGATCAATAAAAGCGAGTTATGTACATAGGCTAGTGCGCAACAAATAAGTTCATCTGAATATAAGCACTCAAAGAGAAAGATGTCCTAGAGCCAAGCCCTTACTTGGTTGCCCAGGGGCGCTTCTCATGACAATCACATTGAATCGAAGTTAAACAAGATCAAGATCTCTGAGCTACAAAAATGAATGTAGCCTCAAAATTACTACAACCATACACTAGCAGTGAATCGTAGTGAAAGGACAATATGTGGGGTGGGGCTCAGTGTAAGATTTAGTCATAAAATTTGGTAAAATACACTACGCTTAGAGTAATGAATAAATAATAACGAGATCATACAATGTTTGCTTCAAATTAAATGATGAGCATAAGTCATAAACAAGACACCATGCAAATTCTGGATTATTTCGTTACTTAAATGTAATGAGATAATCCAAAAGTTGCTTCCAAATAAAAAGAAATATTGCAGCACGACCTACTATCAGCGAGTTAGAGCAGAAGAACCCACGTGACTGGAGAAGTCATGTTCCATACCTCTAGAGAACGTCTACCAGTTTGCACTTGGAGGAGCAGTTCCTGTCCCGGCACTGGACACCGCTATCTTTTTCGGGACATATTAAAAAAACGTTTCGTTTGAACAATGCTTGCGGTGACACGAAATGAAATTCAGCAAGACAGCTGAATGATTATACAAGAGATGTTTTGCATACCTAGCCAATGGGTGACTAGGGATATTTTAGATTCTATGCTTGTCTCAATCTTGGCACAGTGCGCTACTACTGGCGGGAAAAAGGCGCCGAGAGACAATAGTAGTATGCACTCGAGGGGACGGCCCCCTTCGTGGCCTTCCACACGAGAGAGAGAGAGAGAGAGAGAGAGAGAGAGAGAGAGAGTAGAGGTGTCCCGTGTGCAAATTTTTTTCCTGAACTTTTCAGCAAGTACAGTCTCACGGCAGCCAATGGCATGGCAGATCAACAGCCACAGTGGGAGGGGCGAAGGGTAATGGTTTGTGATGGTGTTGCACTCAAAAGCATACCTTGAAAAAACTACGTAAATTCACAATTTACGTGCCGTGAAGCTTATTCTAATAATTAATAGGCATCAGTTAAGGTGTGTGATGTACTTGAACTTCGTTTAAATGAGCAACATGCGAAAATTGATCGTGTGTTAGCAGTTTATATTGTGTCTCGAAGTATTTTTTGGACATGTTATACTGAATAAATGTCACCAAGCATTGCGCACAATGCCTAGCCAATAAGTGAATTGAATCACTCATACATTAAATGGATAAGCTTGTTTTAAGCTATGTTTCACTAGGCTAGGTTCTATTAGCTCAATGGAGAGTAATGTTAAAGTGATGCGTGCATAACTATTTATAGAAGTTTACAACGTTTCTTTCTGAAGTATTACATAGGTTATGTTCTCAGTTCCGTACTCTCTAACTCGACATAGCTAACTCAGCCTAGCCGTACCTAATCTAACCTAGGCTATCGCTATCCTTGCTCAACCCTAATTACCATGGCATAACC
>LQNS02278096.1:16174967-16191162 GCA_001587735.2 Parhyale hawaiensis | reverse complement strand
GGCGGGGCCGGGGTGGATGTCACCGCTTAGCAGAAAGGTTAGGGGGAGAAAAGGGACAGCGGGAGGAGGAGACCGGAAAAGAAGGGGCTGCCAAGATAAGAGCGGGCAGGTAGTTGGCAGATAGGACCTGCCCGAGAAGGAAAAATCACGAAATAGCAAGAAAGACTAGTGGGAGAGGAGAGTAGGAGAGGGAAAGGAGCGGCACAGTGACCCGCGAAGCGCCACAAACGGTGAGTGCCTGGGTTTGGCCCACGGAAGTCCGGAGACTACAGCAGGGTTCAACCACGACGGAGACGCACAGGCATCGGGTGGTAGACGGAGATGGTCGACGGAAGCAGTGGCCTCTTGGTTTATGCTTAGGCCTCTGAGCCACAGGGGGAGACTCGGCACTTCCTAAGATACCGACTAGATCTACGGCGATACAAAAATCCTGACAGAAGTTGAGTTTCTTGTAATGTTCGTGTTGGCAACCAGAGAGCGGAATTATCCAGACTAAGGTATGGACGAATCTACACTGTGAGTATGGAAGTAATCGACCTCCGGAGGTAAGAGATCCTGTTAGAGACTATAATATATAGACGACCTCGGTCGTACCTACTGTACTTAAATCTCTTGGCTGACGGACTATGTATCACGGTGATTTCTGTACAGAGATACAATGAAATAACTGGCATATGTTTAAAAAAACCTCTGTGCCACAAGGGGAGAAAGTTGCAGTGCATTAGTTACAAGACCAGCACAGAGGAATAGTATAGTAGAAGGGGACACTTTGGTCGTTCCGGATTCCATCTCTTGACTAATGGATTATTCTGACCTCGAAAACTGTACAGTTATACTGTCACCTCCCGGTCAAATACTAAAAACCTCTGTGCTTCATAGGGAGTTATAACCGTGCCCAGCTACAGTGAAGGTCAGTGGAAGTGGACCAGCTAGAGAGGGGTGACTTCGTTCTATCACTGATGAACCGACTATCGCTTTAGCTACGGTACTGGTGCAGTGGGATCCTTGACATATGCTCAGGAACCTCTGCACCGAAAGTGGAATAGCCAGCTGTACGAATGCAGTGAGGTTGACCAGGTAAGACGGCAGTGTAAGAAGAGATGCCTCAAGATAAGATGGAACTGTGATATGTTCTATGCGCGCTCTCGCACGCGCACCCGTGCGTTGAGTGAGCTGTGTGTCCCTCAGACTGTCTCACGGATAATGTAAGAGGAAGTATTGACTTCGTATGTCAATTCGCCTAATAAGTGTATCTTTATTGTGTTTGATACTTACTGAGAATGTGCTCAGGTTTTTGCAGACGAATTAAATAAGATTGACGGATGACTACGGTCATGACCTGAATCTAATTGGTTATTGTACGTGATACAATTCATCTATGTGGTAATGCGAAATTCCCCGAATGGACGAATCTAGCCGCCGTTTGGGGGTAAGACGTTATCAGCCGGAACTGAGCAAGAGTATGAGTCAATTCTGGTTGATCAGTTAAAAAAGGACTTCCGTTTGGCTCGAACCCGAAAGGATGCATTTATTGTGTCAGTCATTAGCTACCTAGCGAAGTTATTAGATTACAGCTGAAGCAAGATATGGAGGCGACTATAGCTCTTTCGGCCTCTATCCTCAATCTCTCGTAATAACTGCGTTCGTCCCTTCTATTCAGCCCAACAACTGCCTCGAATTTGGGAGGTTAAACTATGCCGTCTACACCTGGGTTATACGGGAGCCACCCGCGAGTATCTTACATCTGAATCTCAGGTTCCTTACTGCTTCGAGGGTGTGGTTTCCCTGACTACAGTGTACGAGTTTATTGAGAGCCAAGCGTACTCTAGTGAGAGACAACGTCAGAATAAAATTTATCTCAACTTTTGGCACTGAAGATCTTGCTTGGAGATGAAAGACCTGTGCAATATAGTGAGGTCCTATGTAATTACTTACTTGCGATTAAAGTTTATGTCAACTTTCTTTTATTGAAAACGGTTCTGGGAGAATTAAATCAGACCTTGAAATGATAGTCTCACTGTGCAGATCTCCTAGTAGCATTGCTTAAATTAAAAGAATGCCTTCTACTAGTAGCTATCTGTAAAGGGCACTGGTAGCAATATATATTTTTCATTTTTCTCTTATACCTCCGTGTCTTAGAGAAGTCACTGAACTTTTTCTGAGAGGAGTTCAAACGGAGTTTTGTAGCTGGATGAATTGAGAGAACGATTGTTGTCTCCACTCTTTATGGAGATCAGGATCTAACTAATAGTCAGGTGCAGAATTTCCATTGTTCAAGAGATCAGTATGGCAACAACTCCGCGCGTGGGGTTCAGTCACGCTTCTATTGGCATACCATGATACTGTGTATCCCGGTCTTTTCGTCTTTGGATTGTCGTCTTCTTGTTCAAAAGTAGTTGAACTACTCATTAGATCATATGTGTATATTTCTGAATAGCCTTCTGTAAAAATTTTTTAAACTGCTGCAGTAGGTATCTACCAAGGTTGGTGTGCTGGCATTTTAGCTATCCCTACCCTCAATTTCGGTGTGCTTGAAGAAAATTCGTAACCCTCTAGATGTTGAGGGAAAATCACTGGCTCGTGCAGAACGATGTAATCGTTGTAACTGTGAACGGGAGGATCACCCATGATTGGTTGCACTGTAGTCTGTAGACTATGGAAGAGTGGAGACAGACTGAATGGCTGAAGTGCAAAGGTCACAAAGACCTTAACGGATTTACATCCCCGCGTGGCCGACAGCACTACACTCTGTGTAGTTCATCCACAGTTTTCGCAGGCTTTGGACAGATAGAGCAAGACACATGTAATAGTCGAAGTATTAAACCTGATAGAAGAAACCCCATCAGGGTTTCTGTACTCGGCGAAGCGTAGCATAGACGTTTGTGGAGAAACTCTGAGGTTCCAAACAATTTTCTCAGACGACGTTCGTAGAGTTGGCCGATTTGATGACATTTTGCTTCAGAAGTCTAGCTCATTGGAGATTCTAGGTGTTGTCTTTGATGGGAAGCTTACGTTTGAGCCGCATATTAGAAGGTTGGTGTCACGAGCTTCTTCCACTAAGATTGGGCTCCTGCGTAAGGTGAATTCTGTGTTTGGTGACAGTCCGGTTGTCCGCAGATGTTTCTATGCTTTTTTGCTGCCTGCGTTAGAGTGTTGCTCCCCGGTCTGGGCTTCAGCTGCTGATGCTCACTTACGTCTGTTGCACCGACTTGTTAGTTCAGCCAGCAGGCTGTGCGCTGATAATGATCTGGTGAACTTGTCCCACAGGAGAAGAGTGGCTGAGCTGCGTATGTTTTATAAAGTGTACAATAGTGGGGGACATCGGTTGTGTTCTTCTCTCCCTGCCCTCAAGGTTTTTGGGAGAGAGACTCGTGCTGCGTGCACTCTTTCACTTTGGATGCTGCCAGATGTCGAACTAATCAGTTCTGTCGGTGCTTCGTGCCCTGGTCGGCTAAAGTTTGAAATTTGTTGCTTGCATCGGCTTTTGGTCGTGTTGACCTCAGGCTTGTAAGTCGGCTGTTAATGTTTTTTGCTGGATTTCCTTTAGCAGCGTTTTGGGCTTCCCGGTGTCGCAAATGCTTCATTTGGGTTGTATTACCTGCCCGTGGGAGCTCAAGCGTGAAGTTTTAATAATAATAATAACGCTCTAAGACTAGGATCTTTCCGGGGCCTAAGTGTAACCACGCTATCTGGAATTTCTGATACCGACGTGGAGTAACATATAGACTTAATTGAGTGTTGAGCCCTATTTATGCTAATTTACGAATACCCATTTGATGTACAGAAGTGGTCTGGGCAAGTATGTTACCCTACTTCTCTATTAAGCCTTTGGGTTCGACTTGTCTGATGTGAAATTCGGTGTACTTGAAGAATGGCCTTGTTGTGATTTACATGAAACCTTGTTGAACTTTTTATGAAGTAGGGCTGGTCTGTATAGATGTAGCATAGGTCAGTTTGCTTGGAGGAGAGAAGCTAACGGTATTTTGTACGAGTAAAAATTGACTGATTAGTTACCCCTGACCTTAGGGCGAGTGGATTACGAGCGGCTGTGTGTTGAATTAAAACAACGAACATACCATACTTTGGCACCAGGGCAAACAGATCCCTGAACATTCAGATTTTCAGATTTTGGAAGGGAGTTATCGGCACCTATTTAAGTTACGACGCAGATGCAGCCCCAGCCGGCGGCGGATTATAGTCGACAGCCATGTATTGGAGAGTTGTGTAATATGGTGACAAACAACCGTGTTCTAATTGTTATGTCCTTGCTGCTAAGTCTCTTTCGGCCCCAGGTTAAGGAAATGTGTGCCCTGAAACAGAGACTTGGACATTCTTCTAAGAACTGGAGAAACCCTTGGCTACGCAAGCTTTAGTGCTAATAGCACCGTGCTCTGACATAAGCGAGTTACAGCAAAATAAAAAGACAGAGCAAGAAAGAAAGCCATACTAAAAGTTAAGCAAAGACCAGAGTCCTGGCAATACTGAATCCTTCAGATGTATATTAACTATCAGGTATTTGGGATTAGCGTCATTTCAAATCTGATCAAACGGTCTTACTAACGCAATAAGAGCTAAGTACTCAGAAACGTTATTCCCCTAGAAACAATTTTTGTTGATCCTTACAGGGTAGAAACCAAGAATGATGATACTTACAAGGTAGACGCACACGGAGGGCCCAAGCTTCAATGCACTCACGGTAATGAGCTCGTGGCGTCATAAGAACGTCGTACGTTAATAAGTAGCTACTTTACATTGTTTCATTTCATTTGGGCCTCCAGGGCGTCCTACAATCTTCATAGCTGCACAAAGATATGAGTCAAAGCATCTACGAACTTCATTAGCTTTCTGAGAGATAAAATTTTGAAAGAACGTTGGTTACAAGGCTAGTAAAAGAGCAGATGAAGTCAACCCGGCAAATGCCCGCATGTGTTAGAAGCATTATTGGAGTCAAATGTATCGTCTTTAAAATGCAATAAATCAAGTGAGTTTTATCGAGAGTAACGTGGCATTCTGAAGAAGGAATCATATGGTTGAAAACATTCATGTTTTCGATTTATTCTTGTCTTCTCCCAATACCATGCTATCCTCTTTAGTTTCAAACCACTGTAATAAATAAGGTATTTAGAAGCGTATGATTAAACGCAGAGATAGAAAAACTTTATACCAAGATTTGTAAAGGAAACATTAAAGCATCAGAGAAACAAATTTCTTTCCTTCTGTCGAAGTAATGTTACAGCAAAAGTCTGTACATGAGGGCCCTAAAACAATAGGGGGGTAAGAGACACTTTTGAAATATATAGGAGAGCAACTTGAAAACAATGCACTGGCGTAATAAGGTACAGAATAACAGACTTTACATACGATTGTGGACCGTTTCTACTCGGATATAGGTACACCTTTCTGACTTCACAGAACGACAGGTCTCAATCTGAGCTATCGGATGGTGCAAACAAGTACTTAAGAAACACCTACTGCTTACGCCCCTATTGTTCCAGGGCCCTCACATGATACACAGAAGCCATACAATTGCTCGATAAAATTGGAAAAAAACAGCAGCTTTTATACGCTGCACACGTTACAACAGTATACCGTAACACTGTTGGTCACGCGTAAACTAGCTTGGAAAAAATTATCTTACCGTATTCCCCACACCTAAACTTTTATGGAACGATGTTGCTGGAACTGGCGAATGTTAAATCCACAATTTTTTTCCATATGGTAGTTTTTTACAATTAGGAGAAGAGGATCTGTTAATGACGGGCATGCGACGGCACAGCTTAGGTTCACTTTTTACAGACACTGTCCGATATAATTAAATTTTATCCTTCAGAAAGCTAAAAAAGTTTGTAGATGATTTTTGATAGCGACATATTTTTGTGCAACTATAAAGATTGTAGGACATGTAAGACATTCTCGAGGCCCAAATGAAATGATGAAGAAACAGTGTAAAATAGCCACTTATTGATGTACAGTACTACGATTTTATGTCACAAGCTCATTAACCAGAATACACTGCAGCTTGGGCCCTCCGCGAGCGTCAACCTTGTAAGTATCATCATCCTTGGTAGAGGCGGCCATTGGTAATCTACAAATTATTCTATCTTTGCATACAAACCATTAGTTCAGTTTTGTTGAAGTAAAATAGAGATGTCTTAGAGGGGAACATGACCACAGCAAGTCCAGCTTTGGCGTTCAATGAGACGAGTTTGAGACCCGCTGCCTGTGTACTGGTCATCCGCTGATCCAAGGCGCTAAAGAGCGCTGCCCCATCCACAGTCACGGGCAAGCCATGGATAAATGCCAGTACTCTCTGGTAACATCAGATACAAGTTAGACATTGACAACGATGTGATGCTGCTCAACAGATCAATATTAGCAAAATTATCACATCATAAATAGCAAGTGATCGAGGAATCAAGGACTTCAAATGTGTGAAATACAAATTATAAGGAAAGACAATATGTTTACAAGTATTCTTTAGTATAAAACTATCACGTCAACCACTGACATATGTTATGTACCTACCTAGATAGTGCATAAGCTTTATGCCCTTGGTAAGGTATATATAGTAAAAAAATAATTATAGGGTTACCAAGACGGCTGGAGGCGTATCTACAGTTCTAAATAATAGTCCTACCTTCTAGTATGTATGACACAAACACACGTTTACCTTCACGAGGGAACCTTCGGAGAAAAACGGCCATCGCCTTGACGCCGTAAGGGAGACCAACAATTATCCCCACAAATCTATCACACTTACCACTAGAAAAGCCGCGCTGTCAAAAATGACAGCGATGCATTTGTGATGACCCGTCGTCATTGTTCATACTTCCGTAACTAACATCTTTTTCGAGAATAGGATACAAAGACCAACTAAAATTGTCATAAGAGATGCGTGCTCGATGTCGTCAAATCATACAGCTGCAGCAACATGGTATCTAGCGATCAGGACTTCTAAAATTCCCTGAGCTTTTCCTGAGTTTTTCCTGATTTTTCTTAAATCTCCCCGAGTGTCGGATAATCCATTTTCCTCTCGAATAATGTGATTACCAAAAGATTATGGGCTGAATTCCCGGGACTGAAAATGTTATAAATCACCCTCACATTATTAGGATTTGCAGCAAAATAGAGCTATACAGTCGTCCACCTTTCCCCGGCACTGCAGAACAAAAATTAATAATCCTCATATGGCTCAGGCTGTGGGGGAACGAAGCAGTCATAAAGATAACCCCATAATATGAACATCATCCACTGCCCTGCAGAAATTCCTCGAGTATTTTGATTCTTGGTCCCTTTTTTCCTGGGTTTTCCCTGTTTTTTTCTGGGCGATTTTTTCCTTGAGCTTTTCCTATTCTCCCTTTTTTCCAGACTGCTAGACACCTTGAATCCATGACACAATCGCCCCAAACCTTAGATGAGGTGTAAAAAACTTCTACATTAGCAAGCAGCAAGCTTGACTGAATTAAAATACTTAATTCCCCATGGTGTATCCATGATACAGACCAATGAGCCTTCAATACATCTGCTTTTTTTCTTAAAACTCGACTTGAAGAGAAAATTCTTTGTCAATACATGACAGAAAGCAGACATAATTTGTCTGCTGCCCTATGAAGAATCATAGCTTCGTCTCTGCTCTATGGATCAGGTACGGTATTGAATTTTTACGTCGTGAACTGAGAACAAACATACAGTACTACTGTTCAGTATGTTTCGATGTCTGGAGAAAGTGCTAAACATCAGATGCCATAACTGTGCTAAGAGAAAACGAAAATATCTCCATAGTTTCACTGACAAGGGTTATTTCAAGCAAGAAGTGCATCTAGATACAAAGTGAGAGCAATTCCACTTCTGCAACCAGGTCATCGATCTCCAAGAAAAAGCTACTTAATTACAAAATCTACTACCTGGCCTATTTTTTCCTATCTATTTTGTTAAGAGCGTGACACGAAACTTACAAATAAATAAAATTATTGATAAATATATAAACACACGACGGTCATTCTTAGTATTAGATAACCAATTGAAATAGATAATTGAAACAGTAATTTAAAAGCAATCTAAAGTTGCACAGCATATTGAATCACTGTCACTGTGTCAATTTACAAGTTTTTGAACAAAATAAATGATAGCTAAA
Organism: Parhyale hawaiensis; assembly: GCA_001587735.2. Taxonomy (NCBI): domain Eukaryota; kingdom Metazoa; phylum Arthropoda; class Malacostraca; order Amphipoda; family Hyalidae; genus Parhyale; species Parhyale hawaiensis. The sequence goes on along the minus strand of LQNS02278096.1, from coordinate 16,183,028 downwards.
GCATTCATTTTGTATGCTAAAACAAGATCATCATCACTTTTGAAGAATAATTTTCACCACTTATAAAATCCCTTGATATTGTACAAGCCTATGTAAATAAATGCCGCAGGTAGTATAACTTTAAAAAGAATCTTGTCTTATGGCCTAGTTGTCACTATATTTTTCAAACATCAAGATAAGTTTTGGTAGGCATTAGCTAATTCGGTAATGTAACAGTACACTGTTTACTGCATGTTCAACTAGAAAAATCCATGCTATGGTTCCAACGTTCAATTTTCCCACAATGGAAGCTTTCCACCTACCAACAAGATCAAGCAATATTGCTGTTATTTCAATATGTATCTGCCCTAGCCACTGCAAAAGTGTTCCAAGAGAGGAAAAGAAAGGCACAAATATTAAGTCAACAGAATTGTGGTTCTCATTCACAGGAGTGTTTCACACAAGATAAATGTGAATGGGCACAAGAGAGCCACAAAAGAACAAAGCGGCATAACTGTAGGTGAGGAAAAAGAATAAAGCAAATGCAAGTGGGCGAGAACAATAAACGTCCCAAAGCCAAAGGTCTAGCTATGGTAATCAATGAGGACTCCTGGGGCTATAGCCTACTCCCCATTACTCAAGATGAGGGCAACTAATTAACCTAATCCTAAAGCCAATAGGCAATTGGATTGGGATATGCAGAAAAGACTTAGAAGCAGATGAAAAAGGCATTCCGTTAGAATTATTATTTACTGAGAACCTATCAATTATACCAATACTCAATTAACCAGGATAATCTTTTGCAGAAGACCAAAATTAAATTTAAGATAGACCTTAAAAATATTTAGGTATACGATACACTGCTCACTCCCAATAGTTACTCATATGAAGTGGGGATGCAATAAAACTCTCAATATAAAAACTTTGCTTCAGAATAATTTCCAATTTTACAAAGCAAGCCCCTTCATTCAAGTAATCTCTTAGTAGGGTACGCTACTAAAGGAGCTGTTTGTAGTCTTTGACAGAGGATCAATATAATAGAAAAGGTTAAATACTGAAATTGCGTCGCTATCTAAGATACAGCATGAAATACAATGTTCCAATGGTGAGGGTTCCATTAGGTACACGCAAAGACGCCAAATTGAAGTGATCTGATGGTGCTCTCAATCCAAGAACGTCGGAGTCTACGGTGTTATTTATACCATATTTTTTTGCATACTACTATGGGAATCTTTGAAACAATTTGTTTGTATCTGGCCCTGTAAACAGAGACACATTCATTAAATAGGTAGCATAGAGGTCACACTGTATATGAACAAGAGGATAATGCACAGTTCACAACAAAAAGTACAATAAATTTACTTGATAATCTGGCAGTACTAGAGTACTAGGACCTGAAAAATACAAACCTGGTGTGTAGCAGACACGAAGGTTTTCACAAATGGAATCTTTTGAGGCCCAGCATCAAATTCGTTTTCTTCTTTTCCAACATCAACTTTGTTTTCTTCTTTCCCATCGAGAACTTTTTCTTCTTTTCCAACAAGAACTCTGTATTCTTCTTTTCCAACACTGTTATATTTAGCACTATCACTTGACGGTTGTTCAACACCATAATTCACGCTTTGCACTGCTGAATATCCTTTCTCCTCTGTGGAGTCAAACTTACTGGCCTGAGAATGGGCTTTTGCTTTTTTAGAGTCACGATTTGGTAGGGACTGCGAATATGATCCACGATAATCACTGTATACAACCTCTCGATCCCAGATATCGGAGTCCTGGAACCGCTTTGCACTTCTTTGTGGATAATATGCGTCATCAGCTATATCTCGACTTGACCTGCGCTGCCCACTGCTGTCTAACCTGGACAGGACTGGGTGGTTATCTCTATCTCTTCTAGTCTTCGTTTGCTCTGGCTTCGAGCTAACTGAAGACTCAGCATCAGAATCTACACTGAAACTGCGTCTGCGATAGCAACGCTTGGAGGTAGTTTGTTCCTTGGATGTCTTTCGTCTTTCAGGATGAGTTGTGGAACTAGACCGTGGCGCAGCAGCACCACTAGACTGTCGTCGAAGTTCAAGCAAAACACGATGTACTAAAGCTACAACCAATTTTCTAGCCTTCTCAAATCTCTCTGAAGAACGAGATCTAAGAAAGAGAAACAGATGAAAATACAATCACAATCTGTCATTAATTACAGAATAAAAGTAACATACGTGTAGGAGTCCCAGGGGCTTGGGGCCACTAGCAGCTTTTAGAGTTTAAAATAAAAATCACTTAAACTGGCATTTTTATCTAAATGCGGCTATTAAACGATAGTGTAACAGCTATTAACAAGACTGAAACAAAATTTTCAAGAAATCAGTAACATAAAACTATATCAATATAAATATTTAATAGCTCCTACATATGTCGTATTCCAAAATTACTAAAGTGCAAGTTCAGATAGCCTGAAACTTCAGATATCAAGAACAATAAAATTTTTTATTTAATCGCAATAGAGAACAAGTCTAGAATCCATACTCTGGATGGACATAACAACGTAACCCAACTTCTTAACCCCTTCATTAGCCTCAGCTAAAATTAAGGACCTGACGCTTGTAAAACGTCTTTTTTTTTCAAAGGCAGTTTTGATACTTTGTTTAGCAACTACCTACTATACAATCAACCGTTCTATTGGCGGACCTCTCATTAAGGATTTGCAGGATTCAACCGACAACCTGCTGAAATGGAAATGTCCAATAGGTCTATACAATGGGAGAAGCTGTCCAAGTGTCTTAGTTGGGTTTGGTGTAGCAGCTATGCGAACAGGCGGTGCCAAGTAACCCATAAAAATAGGTAATTACCCTAATCAGAGTTTCGAGTATTCGATCACGGCAGCATTAACAAAGCCCTCGCACCAAAAAGCTTCACATTACGGGAGAAAAAATGCTAGTGATAAGCGTTGCTCCGGAACGCGCTTCATTTATTCATATGGCGCGAATTTGACACAATCAGAACTTAGCCCGTTTCCTGTTATCAATGCATCATTTCAATAGGTCTAGCTTCCCAAGTTATTGTAAATGCCGTTTAAGACTGAAAGTTATGTGACTCGGGGTAACGAGTTACGGAGTAAGCTCTGACAGTGGGCACCAAGACACGCCAGCATCAGCGACACTTGAGTGACGTCTAGCGAACCAAATTGTTTTTGAGCAGTTAAACAATGACTTGCGAGTCGTCAGTCTCAGTTGCCAACTGGTTGTCGTCGAGGGAGGTTTACTATGTTGGTTTGGAAAAGAGAGGACTCATTGAGGATTACAGGCAGTATCCATGCCTATTGAACATAAAAAATAAGGAATGCAAAAATAGAGCACTCAAGGATGCTTGGATGAATAGGCTAAGATTTTTTAGTGACAGATCAATCTAACATTGCTCTGTTTTTTTTTCTTTAATTATTCAAGGAGAGCAGAAAATTTGCCAACCAATTATTGTATATGTACTTTCTATTGTTAACTTCCATATCAACAAATGCTTCAATACATCCCTCAAATGGGATATGGAGATCACTAATAAATGCCCATAAAAAATTCTCTTCCATGTACCTATGAGTTTCATTTTTTCATCAGAGGGAAAAGTGAGCCACGGATAGCTGCAGGCCGACAGCCACTTCAAGGGTCCGCCAGGTATCCCCGCTGCTCTGCATCTAACTCCATAGAAGATGTGAGTCTTCAGTGTTGTCGAGTTTGCGTTGTAAGGATAATTAAAGTGCGTTTCGGCGCTACGCTTGTCACAAGTATTACTTATACAAATCCGGAGCTCAACTTTGTTACTTTACACCACTTCCACTCAATAACCAAGGTGTCGGATACGGTAACTGACGCAGTGGGCGCGGCGGTAAGACTCTTCGCTTTAACATCGAATGCTGAAGGAGTTTGTTTATCTATATTAATACTGTTTGGTAAACTTCATTAGGCTTATAATGTGTAGCAGTGAGGTTTTATCGAGTCCTCCTCATGTAAGAAGGTTCACACAGATCCCTCCCGTCGAAGATGGTAGAGTCCCGCTCTCCCACTGTGAGTGTATGAGATATTTGAGGCTGATGAGGGGAAAACTTCCAGGATGGAAACTGAATAGATATAGTCACACTTAAGGAAGTAATAACTCTGGAAAGCTACTTCACAAGGACGATCAGCAGGACTGAGAAACAACGCTGGGGCTGTTTAGTGAGAATTGACTAGGATTGATATTAGCCTGCACTTGTGCAGAGAGGAGGTGAAGGCTCAATAGCATCAGCCAGTAACGTCATGTGTAAGAGACGGCAGGTGTTGATTGAGCTTTCACCTCCTCTCTGCACAAGTACAGGATAACATAAATGCTCCTAATCAATTCTCACTAAACAGCCCCAGCGTTGTTGTTTCTCAGTCCTCCTGATCGTCTTTGTTAAGTAGCATTCCTGAATTATTACTTCCCTTAGTGTGACTATATCTATTCAATTTCCAACCTGGAAGTTTTCCCCTCATCAGTCTCAAATATCTCATACACTCACAGTGGGAGAGCGGGACTCTACCATCTTCCACGGAAGGGATCTGTGTGTGAACCTTATTAGCCTACATGAGGACTCAATAAAACCGACCCAGACCCCAAACCTCGCCGCAACACATTATAGGCCTAATGAATTTCACCAAACAGTATTAATATAGGTGGACAAACTCCTTCAGCATTTAATGCTAAAGCAAAGTCTTACTGCCGCGTCCACTGCGTCAGTTACCATATCGGGCCTCTTGGTTAAAAGGCAGTGGTGTAAAGTTAAGCTCCGGATTTGGATAAATAATTCTTGTGACAACTGACAAGTGTAGCGCCGGAATGCACTATCTTTATCCTTACAGCGTGACATTGACACCTTGAAGACGCCCACCTTCTATGGAGTTAGATGCAGAACAACAGGCACGTCTGACTAGACCTGGCGGATCCTTGAGGTGGCTGTCGGCCTGCTAAGGATATCAAGGGTAAAGGGCCCAAAGGAGACGCACTGGCCCAATGGTGACGCACCTGCGGCGAGCGGTGCTGTGCGGAGGGTGGACGTGGTGAGAAATGTCCAATCATACATCATTTTTGGTGGATGTTTAGGAGACATATTAAGCTTTTGTTGCAGGTTTCTATTAGACATTTCTTGCATCATCGAGTCGCCGCGCCACAGCCTTCCTACCGCAAGTGCGTCTCCATTGGGTCAGTGCGTCTCCTTGGGACCACTTACCATATCACGTTATACTTGTGCATTACCTGTTAACGACCTTATATTGTTAAGTCTTCCTACATTTTAATTCCCTATTAAGGATAATTTCCTATTATTAATGGATAATTGGCTGCAATGGATGTTCGCTCCCTCCTTTAAATCCGTTCATGGAGAGTCGATTGCATTGTTTTTGAAAATAGATTGCAGTAGCTACATCAGCAATCCTATAGAATGTGCAGAGCTTTACATCAGGATTGTAATAATAAAAAAGTAATCAAGCATAGCTATTAAAATATATAGTACTGTACATTAATATGTGTATGATATGACTATATTAAGATTTGTTATAAAGCCAAATAAAATTCACATGAGACCCAAAGATGAGACATTTAACGACCAAGGCAACTAATTTACCAACGGTTTAATCCATTGACACCCGAATTATATGCTTGTTGCTCCTAGAAATAAGTTTATTTTGCACAAATCAAAGCTGGCAAAAAATCGGTTAATAAAGTAAATGAAATGACACATGACTCGCAAAGCACTTGCACTCACCTCCGCAGTCTGGAGAAACTCATGTACAAATCTGAGTACCTGCATGAGAACCTAAGCTCATGTACGATACAGATTAGACTAGGTATGTTTAGAAGACTTTCTTACTATGGGAATAGTCTATCAAATGTAGAAACAGGTGCAGCATGAAGCATGTCAACAACAATGGGGAACCCAAGTAAGAGTAGGGCCTACTGTATTAAGGAACACACATGCAACCAATAAAGGATGGAACCTCTAACCCCATGGAATAGATCATTTGTAAGTTGATGTTTGACTCAAATACATATGTTACAATATCGTAAGCTTATCAAAAAGTGAAATAATTTCAAACTGTGACATAGAAACCTGTCTCAAATTAAGATCAGCACAAGCTTATCTCTTATACTTAATGAAATAGGCACTCACAATTAGATCTGCAATAATGTGACCCTTACAAAAGAAAAGTTTAACCAAAACGTATAAAAAAATTTTCATAAAATCCTGCTGTTTGGTTTACTTAAGTCTCTGCAACCAAGTCCAGCTCAGGTCTACAGAAAACATTGAATCACAAGTTGATGACTGGATCAGTGCAGCTGTAATGGGTAGCAATATTTGAAATGAAAGGCACTTCAACTAAAACTTGACTCAAAATTTAAAAAAAAAATGCTATTGGAGATATGAAGAATTTATGGTAAATAAAAAAAATCAACTTCTAGTGAGCAACATACAAGGTATGTTCAATAAGTAACTAACGAGAAAACCTCAGAAGAGACGCTAAATGAGATTTGATGAAAATAGTACTCCATAGTGAAGTAAATGTATTCTATAACGGGACTCACTGGCAATTTTTTCTATTTTTGTAAATTTGAGTGCAGCACTGAACGTAGTGAAACCAGTCTGATTCAGTTTGCTGATATCTGTGAGCACGTGTCGTGATGTAGGGACACATGGAGCAACATTATGCCGAAAAATTTTGTGTTAAACTTGACCAAACTATACAAGAGGCTTATGGATGTTAAAGGAGGACTATGGGATGAACTGATGAGCCAACCAAGTTTCTATTAGTGGTTTGACAGATCTCCTGTGGGAAATGAACCGGTTGAGGATAAACCCAGATCTGAAGCACCGAAAAGTGTACGGAAGGGGGAAAACATGGAGAAAGTGCAGTGTACGGAAGGCGGAAAACATGGAGAAAGTGCAAAGGTTTTTTAGTGATGTAAGACCGTCAAATAGCTGTGAGGATATTTAAAACTGTTGGTACTGGTATTGGCACTGTAGAGGCTGTTCTAACCAAAGAAGATGAGGAAATGAGGAAGAAGAGGCTTCAGCAGTTGAGGAGTGCTCAGAGGTGGTTCCATTAGAACAAGTCCTCATGCCACAAGTCAACGAGAGTGACTACCTGACTGGCTGACAGGAGAATGAAAGTGACCAAAACGCCCACCCTACAGTCCTGACCAAGCCCCTTGCAACTTTTTCCAGTTCCTACCCACGAAAGACAGCCTAAGTGGAACCCGATTTCATTCAATAGGCGAGCCGAAAGAGGCATTGGAAAGTTACCTGAAAGGACTACTGAAAGGGGACTCTGAAAATAGTCTACCAAGATAGGGAGAAATGCATGCAGAAGTATATAAATACGAGAGGCGATTAACAGCAAAGTTTCTGATGAATTGTACTGCTCAGAGGTGGTTCCATTAGAACAAGGCCAGAAGCACTAAGATACAACAATAAAATTGTTAAGCTACAGTCTAAATTTGCGATAGAAGACAATCAGGTCTAAAGCTTAGAGCAGATTGAGGCTATAAAAGAGGAGCTGATGCACAGTTTTACAATAAAAACTTTGCGATTTTTACATAAATTAGAGGATAGTTCATGACCTAAGTAGGGTAGGAGTAGTAGGTAGTGTTTCCCTACTTTATGCCTCGTACCCAGCGACTAGCTACACCGTGATTCAAAGAGAGGAAGAAAGAAGGGACATAAAGAACATCAAGAGAAACATAGAGCTCATTCACAAGTCAACCACGTGGGAACAGAAAGCTGGGAAAAAACAGGAAGAACAAAGAATAAACATCAGTTAGAGTATTAGGATGGAAGGGTATAAAGTGGGCATAAAGGATGGATGTCCCTAAGGCTTGCCTAAAGTAACCAGCAAGATCCACAGGCAGAATTGCTCTCCATAACATAGATTATGTAGCAGACGGGCCCAGCTTCTAGACCAATATTTGGATTACCTCTCTGGAAGCGTTAGCAATTCATCAAGATGTAAAATTCTAGAGGAACTGGACGAAATAAGACTGAATAACCCAAAAAAGTTGAAAAATTTCGCCATTTCTCTCGCGGGT
>LQNS02278096.1:16133823-16148397 GCA_001587735.2 Parhyale hawaiensis | reverse complement strand
TATCTCCAGAAACAAGAACTTCTTACTAATAAATTTAATTTAGTTGATGGTGTGTCGCTCTCTTTTAGGATTCATAATAAGGGTCAGTATAATATTCTTATAGCGGTTAGGTATCGGTTTGGTAGTTCTATATTTGTTTTCAGTTGGGTTTTTTACATTTTAAGTATCTTGTCATAAGTATATGATTTATCAGATTTATGTCAGTAACAAAGGAGTGTAATGGGCCTTGGAATGATGTTTTATTACCAGTGAGGATATTTTCCAGGGTCGCAGGCACTCCGAAGTTTGCCTGATAAAGAAGAGAGAAGATGTCAAGTAGGTATACTAAGGGTACCACCAAGGAAAGGTGCACTACAGCTTGAATACAATTAAGCTAATTGTACCCAAGAGATCGAACCCTTGTCACTAGTAGCAAAACTTTCCTCCACCAAAGATAAAATATTTCGTACGTACCAGTAAATGCGTTGGTAAAGGGAGTACAGTGAAATACCGGTTTCACGGACTATTTTTACTTTTCGTGGGGTTTTCCCGGAACGTTCCGGGAAACTGAAACCAAGACGGAATACCGGAAAACTTCGGTGTTTCCCGGAAAAATTCTGGCGAAAGTTCTGGACTTTCAAAAGAGTTCCCGAAAGTGACGCTGCGCAGATACTGAAATTCGCCAATTGCGCAGCGTCTCTTCCGGGAAATGGAAGGCAACCTCCGTCATTTCCGTTCAGTTGTCGTCTGCACATTGTGGTGTTCGTTTAAGAAGTGCTATTTTAGTGATTTAAATTCAAATTTATGGGTTTAATTTCGGATTTTTAATGTGTATGGGATGAATTCCGCAAGTCGCAATAAAGCTAACCATTGTAGCAGCAGAAACAAGCTTTCTTCTGCAGGACGGCACTAACACGAGGTAACTGCCCCCATAAAGATTTTGTGGCTTACGCAATTACAGAAAAAGTTATTGAGAAAAATAGTGCGATCACGCGGGTGCGACCACTCGCAAAATCGCACAAGTGGCGATAGCACTAATACTAGCGTAGCAGCAGAAACAAGCTTTCTTGTGCAGGGCGGAACTAACATGAGGTAACTCTCCTTCAAAGATTTTGCGGCTTATGCCCTTACAGAAAAGGTCATTAAAGAAAATTGTGTGATAATGTGGACGCAATCACTCGCAAATACCGTAATTTTGCGGAAATTGTTTCAATTTACCGGACACATGTCCGGTAAAAAGGGGGTTTTCCAGGAATTGAGATTTCTCGTTTTCCCGGAAATTTCAGTTTCACGGAAGAGGCTCCCCCGTGCTGTCCGGGAAAACGGGGTTCCACTGTACTTAAAATCCAAGCAGAAGGGTTACGGAAGGGAATAAGAGCTGCTAATAATCGTGAGCGGGAAAATGGGGAAACGGCAAGTGAAAGAAGAGAGCAAACATATCGATTATTGCGTGAATTTTTGCACGCACAGGCCTACTAGTTATAATATCGTTTAAGCCTGCGTTTCCACAACAAAGGCAATATCACAGAGGATGAAAGAAAGGACATACAGTTTTGTCAATAGACACGTGGAACCCATGCACAAGAGAGATCTCACGCGGCATCAGCGTACATGGGAACAGTAAGCCGGAAACGAAGAGGAAGTACAGTACAACAAAGTATCATCATTAGGCGTGCCAAAGCAGAAGGAAACAAATTGGGCAAGAAGGAGACACTCAGAGAGTCTAGCTAAGGATAAAGTAACCAACAGGGTCCCTCTGGGTCGCTGCTCTCCGTAGTATAGAATGGCCCAGCTCATACTCCCCTCAGGAGAATCGTGTCACAAGCAATATCCGCTCACTCACAAGTAACCATACATAAATCATTTAGTCACGGTAGTTGGTACTTGTTAGAAAAGTCCACTAGACGACCACAATACATGGTGTGCTGCAGCTTGTCCTCTCGCTGTAAGGAGGCAAAAGAAAAGGGTGCGCCAGTTCATGATTTTTACTTGAAAAACTAGAAGGGAATCAAAGTGTGGTTACGCAATAAATTACATCCACTTTATGGTAACAAAATAGGGAAGTCAGAGTTAAAAGCATTCCACGGAAATAGCGATCAATAAAGCGAAAATTAAAAGTTCATGGTACGCACTGTGAGCTATTAACCCTTAACGGACGAGCGCGTCAAATTTGATGGTGAAAATAGTGCAACTGCCAAGGAAAATTTGATATTCCATTCAGGGAGTTAAGAGCGGAAGATACTGTTGTTGTTTGCTGAGATGAAGAGGGCAATGCTTTAGAGAAGAGAGACACACAAACAATATCATGAACGACAACTCAACTGAAACACTAAAACTTAAGCATGGAAAGCAAGAGGGGAGAATATCAAGGACATAGGCAGGAAGGAATACATCGAACGCAACCAAACACGGCAGTGCAACTAAATAAAGATTATAATTAGAATATTTTGGCCGAGTTCGAATTGCATTAGCTAAAGATTTTCTATTTTTCAGCTTCCCGACAAATAGTAAGACGATTTCCTAAACGCAAAAATAGAAACATGAAAAACCAAGTCAGTTCGAAGAACATTGTACAGCGTCCAGAAATTGATAATGCAATCATTTAGGTTCCCTTTAGAGGTGTCAGAAGCACAGCAGCGATAATAGGATGAACCAACACTAGCACTTCGAGGGCGAACTAAAGAAACTGGACATGAAGCGGCAATGAGCTGCACCTGCAGGCAACACAACGCTAAGAACGTAACACAATTTCGCCATGCAACACCACAACGACCTATAGGGAAGACACAACTCGCATAATTATGCAATACTAAGATAGCAAATGGACTGCACGGACAAAATATACACAAGTGGAGAAATTCGGTAGGGCCATCTGAGAATCGAGCAAAACTGCAGGGTACGCAAAAAAATAAAAGATTGTGAAAACTAATCACACTTTACAGTAATAATAACAATGAAACGTGACTGAAAACAATGCTTCAGAGCTGTATCTGATAAGCTGTTGCCAAAATATACAGAAATAATTTGGATTTGTATTTTTAATTAGCACAGAGATGACGACGACACGAACAACCGTTCGTTCTTAAGAAAACGTTTGACCGGCAAGAGAAGGTAAAACCAAGGAAGACATTCCCGTCTAAATAAGGAAAAGCATCCAGAGATTGAGATACGCAGGCCAGGGAGAACAAACGGTCGAGTAGGAGTTACAAAAAGCGATGCAGTCACTCGTGGCGCTGTTCAGAGGCCGTTCGTGCTACAGCCGATACATTCTAAATTACAAGTGCTTTCTCCTACAGTCGCGCGTCCTAAATTATATAGATTGATTTACATCGAAAAGATACAGTTGAGCTAAGAAGTGCTAAGTATATGCTGGGGTAGATAAGCTCGAAATGTCGCCTGATATATCCACCGCGAAAGAACTGTGCAGATCTAGCAATGCTTGGACTGACAAAACTAGCAGAACACTAACGGAGACGGTTACCTGCAACCGGACAAATATCTTCTGTCGACCTCACGACTTGAGCTGCAGCCATCTCCAAGTCTAAAAGATACATGCCAACGATATCGCAAATGCTCTGAGCTTCATACCAAGCAGTATTGTTTTTCTGAAGATAAAACAAAACATATCTGAGAAACATGAAAAAAAAAAAGACAACTATGAGAGATATGAAGCAAACTTGAAAACGTCGAAAATGAAAAACTGCAAAAACAATAAATTAAAAGCAAGAGTAAAATATAAATAAAAAAATTGAAAAGCAAAACCAAAACAAATCTGAAAAAGTATAAAGTGAACATGACAAGTGTGAAACGTTTTAGAGAACAAATGCAAGCATTAGAAATAAATCTTGGATAGGAGAAAAGGGAACACTGTACACTTCAATACCACAATGAAAACGCCTAAGACAAAATGCAAATTCAAATAGCGTTTTTTCAAAGATAAACAACTGCACAAGAGCAATTTTCATCACCAATTTTGCTTGCTAAACAAAGAGACGATGAGAACGTGGGAGTGATTTAGCAAACTTTTGCAGTCAGGCAACTACAATGGCTCGGGCACGCCGTTATAATAATAATGGCTTCAACTTGATAATAAGTTACTCTGATTACGCAAGCCATGTTTTACAACACTATATAGATAGTACACACAGTTTAATAAACGATAATACATACATACATCATACCAAAATTAGAATAATGAAAATAACCAAGAGGATGCACATAGATACATGAAGTCTTGCCATCTACTATTAAAGAAAGAGGAGTAGGAGCTGCTGATTCAGAGAAATTAATTAAATGTAAAGACACACGAGCAAAAATTGCAAGACTGTAGCAACGTCATTCAATGGTGGTTGATCACTTATGGTATGCGAGTACAGCTGTTTGCAAAAGGCCTGAAGAGGACAAATTAACTGTACGAACATTAGGTGTGGACGCAAGCAATTAGGAAAGCCATGTAAGGAACAGTATTATCGCAGCTAGTCCATTTGTTGCTAGTGAAAACAAAATGTAGTCGAGGCAGGCAGGGTTAGGCCAGTTATTAGTTAATGTTAGCAGATTAAATAGAATATATTAGCTTATGAAGAGTATGTACACAACATAACTTACGACGAAGCAGAGTATCAGGATGGGCACTTCTAGTATGAACATTTGCTATGGAGTGAGAGGGCAAGCAGTGCTGGGTGCTGTGGCTCGCTGTATATTGCTACGCGCTCGTTAGTATCCCATGACTGCAGATAATATAATGATGGTAGTAAGAGGAGCAATAATAGTACACCAATGACGGACAACTGGCGGTTAAGGAAGCATTTATGGCTGGGAAAGTGAGCAGTGCTGGCGAGGCAATAAACACTTCTTGTCAAATTACAGGTCAATGAAGGCAGTCCACGGAGAAGTGAATTTGCAGGACGCGTAAAACAAAGCCGTTTAGTTCTGCAAGCAGTGACTTTACTGGATATCTTAAATACCAAGCGGAGTACTCTGCAAGAGGCATTATGCTAGGAACTGTTGAAGGACAAAGCTGGCTGTTTTGTATATGTATAGAGCAAAGCTCTGGCTGCAGCAGTGAGATAGTGCCGGACACTTGTTGGTGAAGCGAGCGGTATTACGAGAGGTAATTTGATGCTAGTACATAGGGTAATGAAAGCATTTCAGTTCAAGTCATAATACAGGGTTTCTTACAGTCGATATTATGATGTGAAAAACGAGTTGGTGTGCCAGAGTGAAATTTCGTGGATTGGTATTGAATAATATACATCGACTCTGAAATAAATTAATAAATTAGTGTTCCAGCATTCCAGTGGAGAGATCTGACACACCCTGGTTGGGAGCACGTCTAGCCAGATTATCCATACAGCAGATATTCTAGAGCGTACTGAAATGCCACTCTCGCAAAATATGAAGTACAAGCTCAGTAGAGAGTCGCCGCAACGGATAAACAGTGAAATAAGAATTGCATGAACTTAGGGAAACAAAACACGACACAGCTTTTTAGAGTAAAACACCACAAGCAAAACTGCCGGGGATTCAGCTGCAAGCTGGCGACTGTCGGAGTGAGAACAGACATGACGGACAATGTACTAACAGTACCAACGGTTCTAGACGGCCCTGATTTTATGAAAAGCAAGACAATATATTTGGAATATATGCAGTAAAAAATAAAAATAATAATAGGCATTAGGTAATTATTCAAGTTGTTGCTACCGCTCATGAAGGAGGATATCTTTCATTGTTTCATAGAGAGTGATAAGAATTTCCGGCGACTTGGAACTCACAAAAATGCTCACTATAATTATAAGAGGCGACTAAATAATGCAAGCTGGTGAGAACAAAGAAAACACTTGACACAGTGCAACTTTGTTGCGCAATACAGCTATCTCTCCTTGGGATTTTCTCACAAGCTTGAGATTTTTCGATAAAATACGAAAATTGAGAGATTTGCATTTAGCTTTGACCGCTCTAAAAATGCGCATTTAGCTATTGAAAATCGAGTTCTAGTTTCGCTCCCAGCATATAAGCAGTCCATATAAATTTAATTTCAATTGGAGGTGACTGTATAGCTGAGCAACGTCAGTTGTAGAGCGCGGAGTGTCACTAACTAAACGTCATGCCGTGTTTGGAAAAATTGATCCCCTTGCAAGTTTTTCAACGGTCAGAAAATAGTAGGATATAAACAAAATCACCAGTAGTTAGCTACAACGCAAGGCAACATTAGGAGAAACAACTGATCTTCGTTCCAAGAATTCCAATCCAAAGTATCAGTTTGATACGATGAAGTGAGAACCAAGGAATATTTTCCAACAGAATATGAAAAGGGAGGGAATACGAAAAATGGCAGCATTTCAAATCGTCAGGCAATATATTCAGCAACTCACTAGTAAATGACATACAAGTTCGTGGAAGAAGGTACCTACATGAGGGCCATACTGCGGTATATACCCTGAATGTACCAATCTAAGCATCACTATCGGTCTTGTAAACAACAGAAATCTGTTCATATTATTGGACTGATGCTAACCGTAAGAGCAACGTTACACTAGCATCACCGACGAAAGACAAAAAATTGGCAAATTCGCAAGATAAAAACAAGGGTCACCACTGGCATCACTCACAAAGGAGCAGAAATTGACAATTTCGCAATATAAGAACAAAGTCATCACTGGCTTCACTGACAAAAGGGCAGAAATTGACAAATTCGCAGGATAAGAACAAGCAAAAGTCACCACTCGCATCATTGACAACTCACGTAGGATCTGAAATGGACGAATTTGCAGAATGAGAACAAAGCCACAAATGACATCACTGACAACTCTCCACAGAAAACAAAACGGTTCAAAGGAAATGCCATACATGACAGGACCGTAGAGCAACAGCCGACGAGCGGGCCGGGGCCTCGCCCCTCACATACTTGTATTATAATACAGTTACAGACGAGCAGTCGATGAAAAGGCACGGACAACCAAACCCAGATAATGTGAACATAAATGCAACTGCACATTTCAAATACGACCTTAGCGCTAAGTTATATGAGCTAGATAGCATCACTAGCACTCTTCTAGGATGAGGGAGCATCTAACGCTCAGCTATATATGCGGGGGAGCGCACAACGATAGCTGTGCTCAACCTCCACAATCACCACCACCACCAAGTCCTTAATTCAATCATCAGAGATGGGTAACATTGGCTTAGACTTAAGGTATCATCATTTGGCAGAGGACCGTCCTCAAGGCAAAAGACGATCCTGGGATCTGCTGCGGCGGCGGTAACTGCTCCACTGCGTCCAGCACACGGCGCACGCTCTGCCAGTCATGGTTGCAATGCGTACGGTCACCATCATGGTAAATGGCATGGTCAGCAGTGCACATGTACTGTGGCATTTGCCATCATCATGAATATTCACCGCTGCATTGCCTACCGCGATAACTTTGATAGCAATTACCATACTGTAATAGTGAAACAGGAAGTTACCAGGCTTAGCTTGCACAATGGTTAATGATACCACAGAGCGAGCTACGCAACAGCCATAACGGTCGCCGCAGCACTGCAACGCGAGCTACTAACATGACACAGAGCGACCAAACATCAACACTTGCCACGATGCTGTACGCTCATACATTTGGGCACATCAGTGCAATGGCAGAGAACATACATACATACAAACTGGTCGCAAATGTACTGGCAAAACCACCACTGATCCCTCCAATACATAACTTGCAATACAAATACATTACTAGAATCCACTTACATAAAACTTCAATATTGCAGCATTCAGCTCCGAGCTCCGCAAAGAGCAACCGAGTAACCATTATTATTCCACTACAACTAATTTTAAGACTAAACCGAAAGCAATTCAGTTGTAAAACTTACGCTTTATAACACAAAGGAGCAACGGAGGGGGAGCGGGGGAATTGAATCGTTCTCATAAGATACTCAGCAACTGCTAACCTTTCTTGGCTGGTAGCTGAGTCGCCAATACTGCACGGGTCATAACTTTTGTATAGAAAGGCAGCGGAGCAAATCAGTGAGATATTTTAGTCAAGGTTTTATTTCGTGCGAAACTTGGCAGAAAATGACAGTCAACGCTGACTACAAATACAGAAATTGAAGAGAACTGTTGTATGAGTGAGTCAAGTAGGGTCAGCTATCATGTTACTGATTATGACTTAAGTAGGTTGAAAAATGGATTTAACAGATTCTATATGACCATATGTTTTGCTCAACATTAGTTGCTAACAATCGAATTCCTTACAAGGAAAAGATCACAAATGTGTGCAAGGGTGAAACAGATATTTTTTCAGCTTCCTTATTGCAAATGACTGAAAACAAATAATGTTTCCAAAAAAGAGCTGCAAAAATCCCACTTTACACGATGACACTCAGACTTGGGGTGAAAGAAACCTGGAAGCCGTGCGATCTGATACGTGTAAATAAGGTAGGACAAAATTATAGGGGGGAGCCGACTGAATAAGGCCTACATTTTCCCTACTACAACTGTAGTTAAATAGCCAGAAAGAATAAAAAGAAGTACCTATACAAAAGATGTGACCCATACAATAGAGCGACGCAGCCTGCACATTACATACCTAACAAGTGTAGTGGCAATAAAGTGGCACGAAGAAATACGTAACAATACAGAGAGACGCAGCAGCGTCAGTTTATGGGTTCAAAGATGCACCTAAATTCCAGTAAGTTCAGTTTTTATCTTGGAGCAACTAAAGCTCAATCGTTGAATAATCCCACACTGAAATACAGTGGACAGTTTTCTCACAATCCTCATATTGTGCCAACTTTATATCACATTATAAATAATCAAGCCCGGAAATTTTCTGCAATTTAATAATGCCAACCATGGCCACAGGATAATGCAACAAGTCACACCTGACCCGACACGATACAATAGACCCAGCAGGAGGGGAAACTGGGGGCAGCTCGAGGTTACAAAAGGGGGTGTGCTGCACACATCAGCATATCTGGCGTGGTAGCAAGAGTATTGTATAAAGGACCACTAGTGCAGCGCTGTTAAGCCGCATCACGCTCAGATATTTCACCTTGGCCTTTCTTCTGGGAAGTCACATAGTTAACCAGCGCGCTACCACTGGCCGGGAAATAATGAGCAAAGCATCTCAAAGAGACGAAAGAGAAGAGAGAGAAGAAGAGAAGAAAGTAGAGAAAAAAAAGACACTCGTGCGGAGGGTCTCTCCTGTAGTCCCTCACACGGGAGCAGGCAGGAGTCCCGCTTACCACCGTCGGCGGCCCACCTCACGGAGCATATCGAAAAGCGTAGAAGACCTCAAACTAACCATATCACCAAAAACTATGGCCAAATGCAACAACCAATGCGGCAAGGCACTCGTGTTGATGCTTGGGGTGTAAGGCCAATAGATATCCTGATCTTTCATGAACCACAGGATGGCTCCTCCATTACAGTACAGCAATTTCATAGTATAGTACGGTACCTATAAGATTGACCAATATGTTAGTATGTGAAAGTGCAGCACCCCAGCCTTTATTGCCACGAGCCACGACGGAGTGATGCTTGCGCTTCGGCCACAACTACAATCAGAGAAAGCGATCCTGAAAAGGTGAAGCAGACCCTTAACCATGCCAGTGATATACACTGGGGCACTCGGATGCTGATGTAAGGAAAGCAGATCACTTCTGTAACACGGAAGACCCGCAAATAAACCAACGAGTAATGCTTCAAGTAGGGTAACTTTCAAAGTTAGGCACAAATTCTAATAAGACCGTCGGTCAAGTTCCCTGGCGAAGAGAAGGCCTTGAAGTAATCATGCCAGGGCCTGGCAGTAGACCAACTGGACGACTACTCCGAGCTTTCGCTAAAGGCACAACTGAAAGCTATTATGAGAACGGCAAGCAAATAGAGAGTTGTAAGACGTTGCCTACAATGGGTGTACATGTGCACCAATACCTGTACATCTGAGGAACATGTGGCTATACGGTACTGTACATACACAAATACCACTTGTAGGCAGCGGGTTAATGTAGACGCTGACTATGAGGAGATCCACCGACAAAAACTGTCAGCAAAATTCATTCTAAATTACAGCGACTCACAAAGGTTCGCTGGAAAAGATTGAGGACATCTAAGAATACAAAGCGTCCTGAAAATTGTATGACATGTATACAAATACTCTGACGAGATTGAAACAAATGCAAGAAATGGACAGGGCATGATATCCATATAGGAGGTCTTCAGTATTGTTGGTTGTCTGCATGTCTACAAGTAGCTACTTAGGCTTCCCATGATAAGAGTTGCTGGTATGTCTACACGATACATACATACGAGGTCATAGAGGGCAGCAGTGAGAGTATATATAGAATATTTAGGCTTGTCGAGTTAAGAATAGCTGGTATGTCTACAGGAAATACATATAAATGTGGTCATGAATGACAGCAGTTGGTGGTAGTATAGAGCAAATGTCTGTAACTCTTTCAATAGCAGCAGTTACCATTAAATTCAAACTGAACAAAATTGCGCAATAGTTGGGAAATATTCTACAATCCAAAAGAAAAGAGCTAATCCCCCAGGTTACAGAGTTTGGACGAGAACTAAATACATGCATAACAGATGGTAAAGTGACTTCATCATCAGCGTGATGGCAGGCAGAAAAACCTACTCTGCATAGAGAGATCCTTTACCAGATCACAGAAGTGGCAAGGAAATTTCTGACCCATATGCTTAAAATAGCAATTCTTCAGGTTGGTCTGTAGCGAGGCATGCCCTTTCAATATTAATACTTAGAGGGACAGCATCACAATTGATAGAGATGAATAGCTAGTAAGCCTTGATGTTATGTTGCAGTTTGAAATTGTAACGAACAACAAAACAATCGAGGTTTTGCACAGGAGTTGTAGATTAGGTAATGATAAAATATCACTGGACCAGTTGCCACGCAACTGCCAGAGCCCGCAGCGGAACATTTCTATCTGCAGCCAGCACACCTTGCCGTACCCTACAGCATTGTCTATTCAGGAGGCAACGGCCGGAGTTCTTTGATCTGTTTAATAAGGTAAGCTTTTTCATCATTAAATTGCTCATCTTCAGTGCGATCTGTGTGGAAGCGAGTGAGGAACTCCACGAGCTTGTCTTGATTTCGCAGCAGAATTTCCAGGATCGGGCGAGGCTTGTCAGGGTTGGCCACAAACACCTAAGCAAGAGGACGAGAGAACAATGTCATATAAGTGTGCATATATACTGCACAAAAACATCTTATAGCACAAACGTAATTGTTGACAGAATATGCATGGGGCCCAAAATGGTGGAACAGAAATGACAGCGTCCAATAAAAAAACAAGACTAATTCATCAAACACTGCAATAAAAATCAATGATTTTGTACGAGGGACGTTCCAAAAGTAATGCCTCCTATTCTTTACTCCATCCGAAGAGATATGAGGAGATTGCAAATTGCATTAGGTATCATATATGAGAGAACTTACGCACTCATGACCTGAAAGTTTCATCTCTCTGTTCCAGATATTGAGGGTGTGACACTGTAAGAAAGCAATCCCTGTCATGGACTCGTGTCAGTAGCGTCACTGAATTTGTCCATGCAAAAAAATTAAGCAATCAACATCCACTGGCGCCTAGTAAACATTTAGGAAGCTGATACAGTTGATAACAGCACAGTTAGGTAAGATGGTTAGTCGATTTCAAAGTGGCGACAGAGATGTGACGAAGTGCGCTCTGAACGCCCATGCACAGCCAACACCCGGAAAGCAAAGTGCGTCTCGATCAACTCATCCGCACCTTGCGCAGTAGAAATGATGTTGCTATCCTTAAGATACAGCTAAGTAGTAGTAGTATTCTCCTAGTTTAAGCCTCCCTATCCACAGCGTACACTGTGATCCAAAGAGAGGGAAAAAGAAGGGCCATAAAGAATGTCAATAGAAATGTGGAACCCACGCACGAGTCAACACGCATGGGAACAGCAAGTCGGGAAAGAGGAACACAAACAAATAATCATCAGCAGGATTATGAAGGCGGAAAGAAGCAAAGTGGGCACGAAAAACAGACGTCCCGAAGGCCAAGCTAATGGTTAAGGTAACCTATACAATCCCCCTGGGGTTGCTGCTGCCCATAACATAGGATGGGCGAACCTAACTAACCTAACCCTACGGCCCATCCTATGCCCCCTGAGGGGGGATACATCATACAGCTAAGTGTGTTCCACGAATGCTCACGCAGGAGCAAAAGCACCACCGACGAGATGTCTGTTAGGACTTATTGGATCGGCACGAATTCTTGGACCACATCATCACTGGTGACCAGATGTGTCACCACTACGAGCCGGAGTTCATGCGGTAGGTAGTCAATGGAATGGCACCACTCACACTCCCCAGCAAAAGAAATTGAAAACATAAACATCTGTTGTTTAAGTGATGCGCACAGTTTTCTGGGACAGGAAGGGCGCCATCCTTCTGGATTTTTATTAACCAGGACCGACTGTCAACTCTGACTAAGCTGAAGGCCAGGATTGCCAGTGTAAGGCCAGAAAAAATGGAAACATTCCGTTTGCAACACGACAACGCCAGGCCACACACAAGTTAACGACCACGGAATGTGTGACGAAGTTGGCTGGATGGTAGTGGCTCACCCACCGTATAGTCCCAACTGGGCACCGTCAGACTTCCACTTGTTTGGACCTCTGAAACACGCATTACATGGGCGTTTCCATGGCAACAACACCAAAATCGCAGCCATAAAAACTGCACCGCCTGGGCAGGCTCAGACTTTTACGACCGAGGCATCAAAACTCTCGTTCACAGCTTGCAATAGTGCATTGAGAATCCTGGTGACTACACTGATAAATAAATTCTGGGCACTCGCTTCATTGGTTCAACTTCCGTCTTCATAGCTTTTCAACTTTTTGAGTTTAAAAATAGGAGGCACTACTTTTGGAACGACTCTCGATATATCGAAATTGTCCACTCTGCCGTAGGTACTGTGCACCACGTCGAGCTTGGCTAAGATTGGCCCAAACAATACTGGTAAAAAATGGCGGCCATAGTAAAGTTTTGGTCGTATCAAGGCTCTGTCGACAGGATCCCAATGAGGAGGAGACAGGCATTTAGTGCACGTACTCAATTTTCTGATGAAGTCAGACTTAAGACTACGCACTTAACACTCTCACTGCAGCCTGTCGTCAAACAGCAATTGGAAACGCAAATTATGGAAAACCAGAAACCAAGCAGTTATTAGCTTACTGTGAGGACTTACCTTGAACACATGGAACGCCTCGAACTGAATGTTCCTGCTCTTCTCCTTGAGCATGGTCATCATAAGCTTCAGATTGTCAGGGTTGCTGATGTATTTTTTCATGACGGTGAAGTTGTGGCGGTCGAGGAGCAGCTCCCCCAGTAATTTGAGGGACTGGCGGCGGGTGACGTAATTTTCTGAATTCAAGAGCTTCTCGTAGTCGCGGAACACCTCGTCGTAGTTGCTCTCCAGAAACTCGGCACATAGAGCTTTATGCTTCGTCAAAAGTTCCTGCAACACAGGCAGTGGAGTTGGGCAAGTAATGCAATCATCCTCCATTAAATTAGTCTACTTTCTCTATACTTCCTCCCTGAACGTCGGTTCAAAGCAACCTTCTCATCAGAAGTTCATCTGCTTAAGAGTTAATTTTCACGTACTAGAACTTCATCCAAATCGTATTAAAATGCCCATGTCACCTTAGACAAAATGAGCAGGATTTCCAATAAGGGAACAACTTTATTAACCCTTTGCCTCCTGAAATTCAGATAAAATGTTTTTTTTTCACTTTTTTTGTTAAATTTATGAAAAATAGGTTAGTTAAACACACATTTGAGAAAAAATTAAGTTTTACTTGCAAAAACAGTATTTTTTTTAGCATCGGCTACTACAGATGCCGTCAGTGTCTTGAAAAATTTACATGATGCATAGCTTTTGTATAGGGAAAAATAGAGAGTGGCATCTGATGATGCCGTCAGGAGGCAAAGGGTTAAAGACCGGCTTTTCTTCAGAATCCTATAAAAGAAACAAGAGTAAATTTTGCTGCAGCCAGAACTAATTTTACTTTCGCACTAATTTCAGCTGCTCATAACTGAGAAGGCTACCTTTCGCTTATGTGGAACTGGCGGCATTCACAACTTTAAAAGGAAGATGAGGCTACAGCATTGGCAAGCACATTGCATCCTAGAGAGCAGAATTATAACCATAAGCAGGAGCACTGCAAGTAGTCAACAATGATTTATTGCCATCAGTTTGAACAGCGGAGTAAAACACCTACAAAAACTTTAAACTTTTTGTGGACACGCACAGCCAATTGCTGTGGCTTGAACCAAGAGACAAGCTGCACCTGCAGCACAGCACATCTCACCACACGAAATAGAGAAGCTATGAGACAGGTAATCATACTCCAATCGTTGGCTATACAGTCAGCTTTAACTTTTAACACAGACTAGAAAGAAGCACTTACCTTAAATGTAGAGAAGGCATCAGAGGCAATATCAAAAGTGGACACCTCAACATATTTGAAGAAGTTGTAGAAGAGTTTGGAGTTGAGAATGATGCGAGTGAGGGCCTCATGACGAGCGCACTCTCGCAGCATTGTGC
>LQNS02278096.1:16093831-16110739 GCA_001587735.2 Parhyale hawaiensis | reverse complement strand
GCGGGGTATATTTATACGTTGCTCTGTCTACTAACTGGACCCGTGGAATTCCTTTGGCAGCAAACCACGATACAGGTTCCCAAAGATTCATTCTTAGAAATTTCGGGCGTAAAAACAATTAAAAAGACCTAGCCTGTGGCCGAGAGATAAGTCACCAGCCGTATCACAGATACGCCAGCTTCCCGAACTGAATACAGCTCGAATTTCCTTCTATCTATTAATAATGAAGAGCGTGACACAAAAGGTAAGTAGGTAGGTACGTAGGTAAATACTAGCGTATTAATATATAGATATCTATACAGCAATTGCGTAATGAAAACAGAAGCTTAGCATACAAGTTATTGATGTTTAACTTCGTTGTAGAAGGTTTTATAGTGGCTCATCGCACCATCAACTACAAGGACTTTCTTATACTTTCACAATGTTTTGCAATGCACTTTTTTTATCCATTTCTTACTAAGGGTCAAACGTTGGAAATTTATAGTAAACTGATGTTAGGCTGTGGTCGGCAGCTTTCCAAACAAGACTAAGATTTTTTTCTGCTGTGTCGTTTTGAACACATTTGATGCTGGGGAAAAAGCATGGTCACTAAATAAATGCGCGATAAAGAATTCACGAGTATAAATATGTCGCGGTTGTGAAGGAATACCTGTACAGTATATACAATATTCTCAACAAACAAGCACAATCTGCTTTGGAACAAAATCAGAATATTCCTAAGAATGGAAGCATAATAAAGCTAGGGAAAGAAGCATTATACTGTATTTCTAGGAAGTAAGAACAGAAGTAAAATATTCCTAGGAACAGAAACAAACTATTTCGAGGAATACAGACAATATTTCTAGGAACAGAGGATAATACTCGTAAGAACAGAAAAAAAGTAAACCATTCCTAGGACCAGAAGCAGACTATTTCTAGGAACAGAGCATAATATTCGTACAGACAGATTCACAATATTCCTAGGAACAGAAACACAATATTCTTAGAAATAGAGAAACATCATATTCCTAAGAACAGAAGCAAATAGTTGGAATGTTCCAATCAACAGTTTTGCAGTAGTGGAGCAGAAAACACAACAACTCTGTCGTACTGCATCACCCAGATCTGCGCAACCATAGGGTTGTCTGCTGCAGGGGACAGTTCAGAGTCTTCACAATCATCAGTAAGGTAGAGACTGTTTTTTTTTTTTCTTTCGGAAGTTGCAGCTGCACCAGGCCGCAGAGGCAGCAGCATACAGAGACGTGGTAGCACTTTGGAGCTTCCCTCCTATGACGAGCAATAGTCCAAAAATCAAACCACAAAACGAATATGGCTTTGAGAATTTCTGATTCTCCAGAAGTATTCTACCTTTCGCTCCACCAGTGCAAATAGTAGGAGTGCTCCAATGAGAAATTTTGCAGTGGTGAGCAAAGGCAGAGCAGCTACCTCTTGTCGGTAGCACCAAGGACTCACTCTGTTTGTCTGCGTGAGACAACTCCCATTCAGGCGAGTAGGTCAGAGTTGCCACGCTCATAGAAGACAGAGTACTCTTTTTTTTTTTTTTCGAAGTGTGTGCATACCAGCATACTAGGGTACCTCAACTGGCACAAGACACCATCCCATTACTATTTCAACGAGCATGAATGTCTACTATTAGACATGAAACACCAATGGGCTTTGGGATTTTTAGAATCCTCCAGAGGTACTCTGCCTTTGCTTACCACTGTGACTGCGCTATTACCAGTCACTGCTTAGCGACAGCGGCAACGCCCTGCATCGCTGGTCTATAAAGGTAGCCCGTCATCTGTGACAGCAGCTCAGATCATAGGTAGCTCTGGTGTACCACTATCCAGTGTACCGACCTGTGTCTCGACTCGGAACCCCAATACAATCTGCCTCTTACCTGTGTCTCATTCGCCCTGCTCATAGAACCCTGATGGCGACAAGGACCTACGACAGTACCCGGAGTAATATACGTTTGCAGTAGCCGAACAAGCAACCAGGCAAACGCACCACTGCAAAATTCCTCATTGGAGCATTCCTACTATTGGCAGTGGCTTGCTACGGCTAAGGGCCTCTGTCGGTATCACCGACATACCCATAGCAAGGCAAGGAGGGGTTTTGTGTCTCTGCTAAATTGAAGGGTACCAGCTAAGACCCTATCCAAAATACTGCCAGCCAACTAATTCTTCTGAGGCATCTATCAGCTCTCACTGAGCAGTAGCATCTCTTCCAGTAAAAGCATTGCCTAATTATCATCTCCACTGCAAAAAATCCTCAATATTATACATAAAATTAAACTCAACATCCCGCCGAGCCTGCCTTTCTGTGATCAAGGCCAAAAATTAAACCTCATTGAGGTTCAGTTTCCAAGGTGCATCAACTAGGCTAGGGTTTTCACACCTGCCTGTCAAAGGCTGTTTCATTGAGCCCACAGTGAGAAACACTAAGTGTCAAAGAATTAAGGTTCACTTGAACTCTCCATATAATTGAGTATCACAACACAAGAGGCAATCTGCACCTAGGTCTCAATCACAGGAACACTGCTTCTAAAAGAGGACAGGAGCTGGAAAGATGCTGCAGCCACGCAAGTCGCACAAATAGTGATGAGATGGTGTCGGGAGCCGGTTGATGTAGGACGGTACTCTGGAATGTACACACACATACAAGAAAATACTTAGAGTACTCCGTGTTATATGAGTGGGGTGACTCTCATCTGCCCACCTGAATTGGAGTTATCTCAGGGAGACAAAGGGAGTGCATCCTTGGTGCTACCAGCAGAGGTATTCTGCTGGAGCGAGTCACTGCATAAGTGTTCATTGGAACATTCTAACTACTTGCAGTGGCATCACTCCAGTAGAGCACCTCTGTTAGTAGCACCGACACGGCCACAATGGAGAGGTTTTTTTTGTGGTTCTCTGAAGTGGAGGATGCAAGAGAAAGAAAGCTTATTAACATTTATCAAAGAGCGCAAGGGTTAAACCTTAAAAAATAGGGATCCGGCCTCAGCCACTAAGTACCTTGAGGGTAAGGAGACAGCTTGCAGCCAGTAGCCACGGCCTAGGGAGCCCAAATCTGTCTTGACAGATATTGCAGAAGAATAGGCCCCTTCCCTGAAGGCAGAAGCTGAGCCTATCCCACGAGGTTGTTAGAAAATATCCAAGACTTGCCTGGGTCAGAACTCAAATGCTGACCTCTTAGGGAGCAAGTGGACCCACATGTTTCCTAACCTTCCATAGTAACAAAGGCTTTATAGTTCACCCTTGATAGAAGTCTGGGCTGAACCCATGATCAACCTCAGTTTTTTGCCAAATCTGAGCTAAATCCAGAAAGCCGCTCAGCCCATTTTTTATTAGCTAGGTGGAGTCTTAGCCGATGCACAAGCATTCAAAATCTCTGACAAAGGCTTCTCTGGGCATGGGCAAAGGTCCTTGAAGACATCAAACTGCACCGTGGCGCACAGAACACAGTATAGAAGATTCGCAACACTCCATATATGCGCAGCCACAAGGTGGAGTCCTAGTCGCTTAAGCTTACAATCTACCTGCGAGGTAGATATGCCCCAGCCCAAAAACATATTAGATGGAAGGCCTAGCCTTGCCGCCCGACTTTTCACATGAAAGGGCTAAAACGCATGGGGTCAATTACAACTCAGCTGCCAGGCTGACCATTAAAACAAAGACTAAGTGACTCTATTCACCCCATCCTATGGTCGTACTAGAAAACTACTTGGCCTCAAATCCATATAGATTCCAGCATTTCAGGGTAACTACATGAGTCACCTAGCCAGGTAAAAGCTAAATTGAACTAGCCTCTTAGTTCAGCGTATTGACGTGAGGTGATTGGCATCGCCAAAGACTTTCTGGAGCTGTTGTATCCTATGGAACATGCAAAGCAATGTATCATTCTACAGTCAGTAAGCAACACAAGGCTAATTAAATTAGGACACCAGTTGAGAGAAACCATAAAATAAGCAGCAGAGCCGATCAAAACCCCATCAAAAGGGTACTAAGTAGGACATGATATACCGTACATTAAGGAAGGAAACAGCCCAAAAGGGTTTGCACCTTAGGGGTGGCTAAACCGAATACCAGACTGCACATTAAAACATTGGCTTACATCCGCCCACCTACGAAAGGGCAACCTCAACGTAAA
The DNA here is from genome assembly GCA_001587735.2 of Parhyale hawaiensis. Taxonomy (NCBI): domain Eukaryota; kingdom Metazoa; phylum Arthropoda; class Malacostraca; order Amphipoda; family Hyalidae; genus Parhyale; species Parhyale hawaiensis. Next base: position 16,106,605 of record LQNS02278096.1, on the reverse strand, counting down.
TGTTGCATTCAAGGCCACCGGCCGGGAGGGCCGTCAAGATCGAACTTGCCCATTAACTAAGCTATGCAAGATTCATCTAAGAGCAAGCTTGCCGCACTCACCATTAGTCAGCCTCCATCCCTAAAAATGGGGGCTAAAAGCAGGTCAAACGTCCTACACTAGTTTCCAACTGTGGTCATGCCAACTCAGAACTAAACTTCTAAAAAGACGGATTCCACAATATTCAAGACGCAGTGCTAGCCCCCCCCCCCCAAAAAAAAAGAGGACAACTAACAGGAGAGGCTCTACTTCCCAGTTTTACGTAAGCTAAATGCTGATCTAGGACTGACTGAAATCATGACACCACTGTTAATTTAACATCTTGCTCTTAATTGTTTTCATCTGACCCATGCATAACCCACTTAAGAAGCATCTAAGTAGAAAACAGTATATATCCTGTAGACCTACCACCATTAAGAGAATGAATATCGAGAAGTTCTTATACTGAAGGCTGAATGTAGAGGAGATAAGAATACATACCTACCTACCTTAAATAGATACATCTCTTAGAGCCCAGGCAGGGATTTCTAAGGCAAATCTACAAAATTTACTGTCAGGGACCGAGTGCTTATCAATAATGGACAAACGTTTGGACCAAAACTGCTAGAAGCGATGCACTGCTAAGTACATACCAACGCATCTCAAAACAAGGTACATGGTAGGGATCCAGCAAAAAAAAAAGCCAGAATAATCGAGCTTCTACTTAAACCATAGCTTAGCTCTCCAATTTGGCCGAAACCGCGACCAGAGGGTGTAAGCAGCCATAGTCCAAGGAAAACCTTAGCCATAATAAATTGAGGGTTGCAAAGAATTTTCTCAGTGGTGAGTGAAGACAGAACACCTCTGTTGGTAGCACCAGACCAGCATCAGCACCCAACTCTGGGGCGGATACTGCAATAAATCACAGCTACCTATCCTCAGGGATACCTGCCGAATATCTTTAGTTATTTGCAGTACCGTACCCCTGGCCTCTTATCAAGAAATAGTGCCTCCCTGAGGTATTGGACAACTTCATTGGACTATGCTGAAAACAATCTGGCTTGTCCAGGAACAAGACCCTGGAGCAACCCTGTGTTAGCTGAGCTGTTCCTGAAAAGTCCTGAGGACAGTTGTATTATCATTAAGCTTCACAGAAACGTTCCATACCGGATTTAGCTGCCGCTGAAGAAACCCTCATCCAACGAAGAAACCTTCATCCAACCTACAGCCCAACTCAAGGTATTGGACCAGTCACGGTTTGGTAATGGTGATTCAGTCAAACTACCCCTGCTTTGAGATGGTATAATGGTAGAGTCCTACTGGGACAACTCCATTTTGGACTCTTAGCATATCTCATCCTTGCCATTGTGCAAGTCCTGACCGGCCTGGGCATACTGACTTCCTAGAATTCTAGGTACTTATAGTATCCCTGAGAACTAATTAACTGACTAACTATTATTCCTCCATTAAGTGGAAGGCCTCACTCCTGGCGGCAATTAGCCCTTCATCGTGTGGAGGGACTTTGCTCTATGGCAGTAATATTAGCCCTCCATTCAGTGGAGGGCCTTGCTCTCTGGTTTTAAAATATGCTTGGTGGAAATGTTAGAGCACGACGGCCTACCACCAAGTGTTAAAGCAACAATATATCTAGTGGACTTCTTAGGGCACAACCGCCTACCAGCTAAATGTATCGCTGTGCTAGATGGAATTGTTAGGGCCACGAGGACCGACCATCCAGTCTTTGATGTTACGTTAACGGGTGGCACAGAAAGGGCGTAAGGGCCACTACCACAAAAATGATCAGGAAATGTACTTGGCGGAATTGTTAGGGCCACAAGGACCAACCACGAAGTATTTATTATTTTCTGAGGAAAAAATTAATTAGCTACTGAAACTTTAATTCAATTCACGAAAACACCAAACTCCATCACTGGTTTTCATAAAAAACTGCTGCTCCAGCTCTGTGAACACAAGAATACAAGGTATTAAAGATCCAAGATAGCGGCGCCCTAGGCCTACCACACGCCACAAGCAGTCTCCAAAACGTATCACTAGAAACGGCAAAAACACTTTTCCAAAGAGGAAAAACCGTTGTAGAGCACTAATTAACTGTAAGAGGGTATTAACAAAGCTCTACGATCGATGGGTGAACACAGAGCAGCAGCCAGTGCCAGAGCACTGATGCAGATGTTGACAGTAGCGCGAGTCGTAACGAAGTGAGGAGTCCCGGTGCTGGGGACATTGAGCTACCAAGGGGCGGGGCATAAAAAAATAATACATAAGAACAATAAATCTGTCTAAAATGAGGGTTACGCCTCAAAACTGTCTAAACTACCATTTAGACGCCCCGGAGTTAGCGCTGACGCGGATCTGGTGCTACCGACAGAGGTGTTCTCTCAAAGCGAACAACTGAGAATAGGAATGAACAAAAGCTAGAAACAAACGGGCCGGCAGTCTAGCATAAAAACTGAGGCAGTTCTATTCTTTTTTAGTCTGAAAATGTAGATTTTTCAATAGAGGCAATTTTATGTTTTCTTTGTTATAAACTGCAGTATTTCCAAAGGAAATGCCCTTGGCATGTTTCATTTATAGTACAATCCCACCTACAAACATCTAACATTCTTCACATACAAATAAAATTGTAAAATAATTATGTATTAGATGAATAAATAATGAAAATTTTATTTACATAAATTTTTGATTTTTTATTTTTTGTCTAATCTTTCTCAATTTTCCCTCAGGTAGTTTTCCCAAAAGAAAAATTTTCACATACTACGTAAAATTGAAAAAAAAAAAACACTTTTTATTCATATAACTTTTTCCATTTAGGCCTTAATTTTTTATATATATTTATAAATAAAATATATATACATATATTTTTTAAAAGAATAGAACTGCCTCAATTTTTATGGTAGAATAAAAACAAAAACAGTTTTGGAATGCTTGAAAGATTCCCTACAACAATTACGTTTCATAATTAGACACTTTTTGAGCAAAAAACAGAAAATTTATAATTTTGACCATTTTCGCCTAAATGACCTCTTTAAGAAACTTAGACCTGCCCTAAATAGCCAAGAAAAGGGAAGAGATTGGGTTTTAAATATTTTGTGACCAAACACGGTTTTTGCTGTGTGCTCTTACCCCTATCAGCCCTACGGAATGCTATGAGGGAAGGGAATTGACACCGCCCCACCCCCGCACCGGATCTACCCTTCCCCACTCTACACGCAGGGTGAGAAGAAAATAACGAAGATACTCGTTTATTTAATGGAGACAAGTATAAGCAACATGATTGAATAGTGTCACTCTCTATATTTTGATTTCTGCTATCCTTTCTGTACTAGTTATGCAATTGATGGTAATCTAGGGAAATTGCAAAACCTGCCATATTTTTGTTTTTCTCTTGTACAAATTAGCTACAAGTTGGCAACCTTCGAATGCATTTTAACATGTGAGGCAGGTATCTGCATGACTATGAACTACATAGTTACATTCGAAACATGGCGGTCTTACAACATGACACCCAATGGTATTTTAATGACATGGCTTTCTTTTATTATCCTGCGTGTTAGCACTAAAGAAACAAAAGCAAAGTTTCGTAAAGTTGAAAAAGAAGCCGCAAGGCTCCAAAACTCCAGAGAAATTTTTTGATGAAATTAGTATATATATATATATATATATATAGTAAAACCCCTCTAATCCGCACCTCAATAATCCGGAACCCTCCCTAATCCGAACATCACATTACTGTTTGGAATGCTATCTGAACAAGTGAGCATTTTTCGGATTAATGGGGTAAAGTAGGGAGTTCCTACAAATACCTCAGTAATCCATGCAAGGCATTTCTCATTTTTCGGATAAAAGAGGTGATGAGTGAAAAATCTGCGTGAAGTGCTGCGCAGAACAATCAATCTCTCCATAATCCGTATCAGTGCGGAATAACGAGTTTTTTTTTTATTTGCAAGTACCCCGGTAAACCAAAATCCCTGCTAATCCGTCACCCCCTTCCCCCCATGCTGTGCGAATTAGTGGGGTTTTACTGTATACATATATATATATGTACATAGAACATTGGCCAGACTGAAACGTTTACAGTTAATACCGAATTTTTCTTCAGCCAGGCCAGAAAACAAGAGCCAAGCAGGCCCTTTGGCCAGTAGATAGTTTGACAAAAAAGGACAAAGCCACATTAGCACAGGGTGAGGTTGCAGCTATTATAAGGTCTATATTCAAATATTTAAGTCAGCATTCTAATAACAAAAGCAATAACACAGAGGAAGAAAGAATGGACAAACAGAATGACGACAGACACATGGAACCCATGCATTCCCACAGAAGATAAGCGAGCATGGGAACAGCAATTCTGGAGAGAAGGGGAAGAATAGATGAAAGTAAAATTATTAGGAGCATGAAAACCGAAGGAAATAGGCCCAAAACACATCAAACAGACCTAGCTAATGACTAAAATGACCTACAGGGTCCCCCTGGGGGTGCTGCTCTCCACAACATAGACTGGGCAAACCTAAACTAAGCTAACCCTATGGCCTGAGGTTTTGGCTATCTTCTGTATACTAAGCCTGAAGACAGGAAGAATCTTTTCATTACCTAACCGCAACTCACCCAAGAGCCTAATTTTGACGTGACAGAAATTAAAAAAAAAATAGGTGGTTAGAAAAACTAGACCTACCCTCACCTAACCTACCCAAAGTTATGAAGGGTTCTTTTCCAACTTACCCAAAATTAGTTCGGGTTTTGCAACAGTAGGGTCTAAAGAGAGTGATTTTTGGGTCCATATCCTTTTTAGAGGAGAGGTGAGGAAACCTAACCTCATCAAAAAACCAGTGTTGTCTTTCTGGAACCAAAAGCAATTTCTCCAGCCAACCCAGAAAAGATCTACAAAACATAGATCTTCCTCAAAAAACGGTCTTGCAGCAAACTGACAAAGCAAATCGGCAAACGCGAGCTTTGCTCATTAACAAGGATGGCATCTTGATCGGGAAGGCCAGAGGTGTATTAGCCCACTCAAACACAGCCCGGCCGGAACCATTTAAGGACTATGACTGAAGGCCCACCGGCCATGCAGGAATATACTGTAGCAATGTTGAAAGAATAATCTGCCTAGCTGGCAAGGCTCACCGGTCGAGCCGGAAAAGTTTGTCGATCAAGACGGTAAAGTTTGCCAGTCAGGCCGGTAAAGTCCTACGAAAGCCTGGACACGAGAGGTTCGAGCCAGAATCTCGGAAGGAATCAAAACACTGCACAGCACAGCTAAGCACTAGGGAAGAAATTCACCACTTGGAAACCAGGATACGTCCCTTTCACAAGAAGGGACTGAGAAAGACTGTTTGGAATCTCTTCGAGTTAGTCCTCTGTCTCTTGAGACAGAAACTCAATACAGTGCAGATTCGAACAATTTACAATCATATATGTTTGGAAAATTCTGGAACGTATCACTGTGAATGTGAATGAGCGGATTGTCGCACTGTGGATGTGAATGAGCGGATTGTCGCCAGACACTCTGAAAGAAATGGAAGGACCTGTGATATCCATATCCCAAGCAGAGATGGTGGAAAAGCTGTGGCCACAAAATATTCCAATAGCTTCGCTGTATGAGGAGCAAGATTGTTCAACAAAATGCCTCGGAATATTCGAAACGCCACTGATATCAAAACTAGAGTTCAAAAATTTGCTGGATTCACAATTAGGAAGAATACCAGATAGACTAGCGGTCAGCGGCTATGTGCACTGTGGAGATAATTCGCTGCTGGCTCTCTCTTTGGTTGCAAACTGCGGCACCACAGAAGACACCCAGCAGAGTGACTCCACACACGTAAGGTGATGTGAGAAACGTCACTTGGACTTCTTCCGAAGACTCTCAAGGTAACTCAAGGTAGTGGTATCCTCCAAGAGGTAGTACTGGCTGAGGAACTAGATGAACCTCGGCAAGGTCGCTGAGCCTATCATTGAGGTAGAAAAATATCGGAGAAACTGAAATTATCGACTTCGCAACCAATTAATGTTGAAACTCGATTACCGGCTAGACCAAAATTAAATCATGAAGGCCAAAAATAGTCATGTCAATGGTGAAGAAGGAAAATCATGGAGGATGTCATCAGCTATGTAGGTACAAATAATTGGCAATGCCAGTACAGGACATGCAACAACATTGCTGGCGTCGGTCCATGGTAGAGCCAGTAGGTAACGTTTATTGGCAGCGCTAAAAACTGATGATGGGCCGAGGCGGAACTGCTGTCTGGTCGTGCCTGTACTTCTCATTGGACGAGCCGGTAGAGTTCCTCGGTAGTGACGATATTGTTTCTCAACGGCGTCTGTACTATTCATCGGCAGGGCCTATACTGTACATCAAAAGCTGCATATTGTTTATCGGCGGCAGCAGCAGTAGTGTTTATCTCCAGTGCCAGTATCGTTTACGAGCAATGTCAGTATAGTAGCCACAAGCTAAGGAGGGATAGCTGCCCTGCTCTGAGAGAGGCTGTGCCAGGTCCCATAGAGAGGTTCCGATCATCCCCATACCCTCTACTTCACGAGGTGACTATCACTGCCTCCAGGTTAAGGTGTAATTTCACACTGGGCATAGGACCCCAATACAAGATAAAAAATAATCGTGGACACTGCTGGAATTAGTCTGACAAGTACCGTACTCATAAGCTTTAAAACTCCGTTCCATGGGCCAGGCTGCTGAAGGCCCAAGTCCATTTTTCAAGGCTCCATATTAGCATCAGGATAGAAAGTCTCTTGCTAACAAACCATGCGTGGATACCCTGGCCCTTAGGAGAGGATAAGCCAGGTCCCAGGTACACGCACAGATGACGTCCATCCACCATTGGAACAAAAATGAAGAATAAGGCACTGGATGAAAGCCATACCACAGTTATAATTCACATCGCTTACTCCACGGCAAAAGAACAGCAAGGTAAAAACACAAGTCGCTTCTTCATCAGAGGTCCCCAAACAGAAAGAAAAGAATGAACACTTAAGGGTCAGCATCAAAGCCAAAGCATTTCCCAGGTCAACATCTCGGCTAAGTTCCACAGAAGTCTAAAAGCTCCAAGGCTTTCAACTAACTTCTAAGATTTTGAAAATGGTCAAAAGTCCAGGACATTTCAAGAATAATAGTACATTACTATAGAGTTACATTACTATAGAGTTCCTGGAATTTTCATCCTCAAAAATTTTCCAAGTTCCTGAAATTTTATAAGCTTCGAAATTTCCATGAAAATTTTTTAACCAAGAGTAAATTCATCCAACTCTATTCGGCAAAATAAATTCACCTAACTTAATTCGTCTAAACGAATTCATCTAAAACAAGCTCATCTGATATCAAATTTCGTATAAGGAAAAATTCATCTAATATAAAGTTCATCTAAGGATTAAGTCATCTAATCTAAATTAGAGATTGAATAAAAGAAAACATTTCCTTTTTATAATACTAATATTAATATTTTAATAATATTGCCTGCAAAAATTGTTTTAACTAATCAAATAGTGCCAATCCCCCTGTTATTGTTAAACACTAGTGTGTTTAGTTATGTTTATTAAAATAATCAAAACCTTTTGTGTTTCAGAAGTACTGCAGATGGGCGAAAACCCGAAATGTTTACTGGTTTTAGTATTTTGAGCATTTTTGTTCTATTGATTATTTTAACTATTGCATCTTAGTTGAGTAAAACTGTTTTCAACAGCGATGGTACTGTTGGTAATTTTCATTTTAAGATTGTGTAAAAAAACAGACCCGACTTCTTGTAATATTAACCAAAAGTAGCTACGTAAGTTTGGAAGTATCCAATAATACAAGGCTAATACACGGTGGTCAATGAAGAGTTGACTAAAATATTATAAAAAAACTTGTGTTTATAAATGTATATGTGAAAAAACTATGTAATATATGGTATGTACCTAGGTTAGGTTAGTTTATGTCAGCTTGAGTTAGTTTAGTATAGGATAGGTTAGTTTAGATAATTTTAGGTTAGCTCAGTTTAGGTTTTGTTAGTTTGGGGTTAGTTTGGTTTTGGTTAGTTTAGGTTAGGTTACTTTAGGTTAGTTTAAATTAGGTTAGGTTTGTTTATGTTAAGAGTATGTTACCCTAGCCTAGAATCTACAGTTGGGCCTAATTTGCACGTTTTAGGCCATATATCTCGGAAACCCTAATTTTTTGGGGGTCAGACGAATTAGCACCCTGCATAACTTCGGGTAGGTTAGGGCAGAGCAGGACTGGTTTTTCTAACCACCCTTTTTTTCAATTTCGGGTAAGTAATATTTTGGTTAGCGGTAACTCACGGTTAGGCTAGTTTAGGTTGAGTCAGTTTTGGCAAGGTTAATTTTGGTTAGGTTATTTTTCATTTTTGGTTAGTTTAAGTTAGCTGAGTTTAGGTTAGGTTAGCCGATTTACTTTAGATGAAGTAGTTTTAGACGAACTACGATTAGATGAATTGTTCCTTAGACGAATTTGACATTAGATAAACTTGTTTTAGACGAAATGAGTTAGGCCTAGATGACTTTGTTTAGAAGAATTGAGTTAGACAAATTATTGTAGACCCAGTAGTAACTATTCAATCCTTGAGCACACCTGCATGCACTAGTTTGTTACACACCAAAGTTGCATAACAGCTTGCATGATGTGGCCCAAGGAAAAAGAAGAATGTCCAAGTCGGAAATTGCAACGGGCAGATTTTTTCTACACCTTAGTTAAACAATTTGTCTTCCAAACATCACAAGCTATGAGAGGCTAAGAACAAGATGATCAATGAGAAGCAGCTGAGCAGTTAACCCGATCGTGACATCAAGGAGTGTAGCTCCCTGGCGATGCCATTTCTAAATATGCTACTGCCTCTGCGGTCTGGTGCAGCTGCAGCTGCCTAATGAAAAAGAGAAAAAAAAAAATCAGTACCTACCTTACCTGCCATATGAGTGTGACGACTCTGAAATGTCCCCTGAAGGGCGAAACCACTGGCAGCGTTGGTCTGTGTGCTACAGATAGAGGTACTCTGCCGGAGTGACACCACCGCAATTATTTCTATGAACAGAAGTAGAATATCCCTACAAACAAAAGTAGAATACTTCTAGGAAGTGGAAACAGAAACAATAATTCTAGGAATTGAGAACAATCTTAATAGAAACAGATGAACTAATATTCCTAAGAATAGAAATACAATATTTACAGAAGAGAAGCACAGTAGTCATAGAAAGAGAGCAACACAATATTCCTAAGAACAGATGCAATACATTAATAAGAACAGAAGTACAATAGTTCTGGCAATAGGAACCAGAGTTGCGGAGTTGGAGGGTTCCAGGTCCGACTCCGACTCTTGGCCCTCCAGAATTTCCGACTCCAACTCCTGGTCCTTGAGATTTTCCGACTTCTGACACTGACTCCCGACTCCGACTCCTAGGTCCAACTAGTAGATATTTGATGTAAACATTAAACATGTCCAAATAATTTTTGCTAGTATAAACAAATCAAGTTAAAGATGTTAGGTGTTTTGTACATATACAATGATATTTTGCATCATTTGGGATATTCAAGTGAGGACGCGAGGACATGAGGACATTAAACAAATTTTGGTAAAACTTTTGCACCTGGAACATTATGTGAGGGGGGGCATGGGGGGCAAAATACTCAATTTTCTACCGATTGTTTTGAAATTTCCACAGTGTGTGTATGTATGTAAAAGAAACACATTTTACTCCTACAATTTCTTTGATTTAGGCCTTAGTTTTTGAGATAATGGAAGTATATACAGTATAATGATATATCAATGCATATTTTCTAAATTTCAAAGGAATAGAACTCAATGAGTTTTCATGCTACAATAAAAACAATGACAGTTTTGGAATCCTTGAAGCATTCTTAACAAAACTACTGAGCTGGACTCTCTCCATTTTCTATTCTGTCCAATCACTACCTAACTAAAATATAGGGGGAAAATCAGTTTTGGGCTGCATTGAGAAAAGGGCTAAAATGAAAAATCCTGCTGTATAGTTTTCTTAGGAATGCTTTAAGGATTCTAAAACTGTCATTGTTTTTATTGAAGCATGAAAACACATTGAGTTCTATTCCTTTGAAATTTAGAAAAAATACATGGGTATATATTCATATATAATTCCATTATTTCAAAAACTAAGGCCTCAATAAATAAAATTGTGGGAGTAAAATGTATTTCTTTTTCAAAAATACATATACTATGAAAATTTCCACAATCGGTCTATAATTGATCATTTTGCCCCCAATGCCCCCCCCCCTCACATAATGTACAAGGTGCGAAAGTTCTACCCAACATTTTAGCAATAGCCTCATCACGTGGAATAGGAAAATACATGCAAAAAAATATCCACATTTACATTTTTTTAAAAATTGTGACTGAAAATTTAGAATTGAATGATATTTGTTTATAAATGGGATCCCGGATTCGGACTAAAAATTCCGACTCCGACTGCTAGAGCAAGTGAGATTCCGACTCCGACTCCCCCTCACATCCTCCGACTCCGCAACCCTGATAGAAACACAATATACAACAGACACAATATTTCTTGCAATAGGAACACAATATTTCCAGCAACAGAAACACAATATTTCTACAAATAGCAGTACAATACTGCGAGTAACAGAGGCACAATATTCCTAGGAATGGAAACACACCTTTTCTGGTATCCAACAAAAGCACAATTTTCATTAAAAAAATACAATATTTCTAGAAAAAGAAGCACAATTATTCCAGTACCAGGAGCACAATAGTCCTAGGAATATAAGCAGCAAAGCTACAGATATGTCTACATGTTGCATTACTTACATTTTGGCTACAGTATGCAGGGAGTGCAACTGAGGCTTGGCATTTGCTGCACCATCACAATGTGAAGAAGTGCACTAGTGAATTCGCAGCTAACACAGGATCAAAGAAACCCACATTTGAGTCCCTTCATTCATATTGTGTTCATGCACTGCAACAATTAGGTAGGTGTGGAAAGAACAGCATGATACTGCAATGCCTTGCAATCAACCATTTAAAGAACAGTCAGTACATACCTCAAAGTCTATTCTGTGCAGGTTAGTGATGAGCAAGAGCAATAAGTGCGTGTTGTAGCACTCCTGTGACAGCTGGGACACTACAATCTCTGCTGGAGGATCCGAGTCACTGGTGCCATACAACATCGTCTTCATTTGACTCAAGCATTTGCTGATGTCTTCCTGCGCCTGAGATGTGGAAACATCATTACAGTTATTACAGCCAAATGGGAAATGGCATTAATGCGATTACAGCCAAATAGGAATATGACTACAGCTGTTCCAATATGGCTAACCAATTAGGGTAAAACCCCCAATGGGGACGCAGGGACCAATGGGTACCACTAGCTAAAAAACACTCCCTGGACAAAATTGTGCACAACAAAGTTGCCTACAAATAGTGCAAATAAAAGTTTGAACATCCAAACACAATTTACACTACATATTTGTACGCAACATTGGCATAGGTACACAATTTTGACCAGGGAATGTTTTTATCTACTGCGTCCCCATTGGGGGTTTTACCTTAAATGACATAATGAAATCATTGAAATGCCATCAGTTCATGAAAAATAATATTTGTTGAGATTTCCTACCGTCCTAAACATGTAAAAAATATATTGAGTGTTTCAACGAAATTTTCTCAGGGGTGAGCACAGGCAGAATACCTCTGTCGGTAACACCAGACCAGCGACAGCGTCCAACTCTGGGGGCATCTAAATGGTGGTTTAGACAGTTTCGAGGCATAACCCTAATTGTAGACAGCTTTCAGTGTTCTATCTTTTTTTTAGGCCCCGCCCACCTGGTGTCTCAGGAGCCCAGCAGCAGCAGCAGCACTCATTTTGGCACGACGAGCGCACTAATACGTCAACATTACCCTAGGCCATGGAACTGAAGAGGCTTTGGGTCTGTTTAATCCTACAGAGGTGTTCTGTCTTCGCTCGCCACTGAGGAAACTTCGTTGCAACACTATCTATTTTCAGTGGCTCGGCCCGACAGAACAGCTCTGTAGGTAGCACCGACATACCCACGGCGCAGCAGGGAGGGATCTCACGCTGGGGGGGGGGGGGGGGAGTTGCTGACGCTAAGGATCCTGACGAGAGCTAGCTTATTCTCTTCTCTCTTTGTTGACTTTTCTTTTAGACAATCCAGCTGTTTCAACAATGGCCAGATAGTGACTGCAATTCACCTCTAACCTCGGGGGTACCTGGCAACCATCTTCAGTGAATTGCCGTACCACTGACCTTCAAAAACTGCATTTACTGGATTGTCCAGGAACAATTCAATGGAGCAAAACCCTGTTAGGACAATAGTGTTCTAACCCGGATTCTTGCTGTTTTCAACCTTAACCTGAAAGTTCTGGAGATATTGGCCAGTGAGTAGAATCGCTTGTAACTCAGACCTTCCTGGACCCTTTAGGACGACTGCTTTTTACGTGGTTCCTTTTAGAAACGGAAAGGCTTTCGATTCTTTTCTGAATCCCACTTCGAGTCATTCTGAAAACTGACCATCTGTAGCAGTGGTCAAATTCTGAGAGCGCTGGCTTTTCAGCCAGCGCCCTGAGCCATCACACCACCTCGAGTATATTCAACTGGTGTCTTTCAGGAACGACTACCTATTGTAGACCAGAATTACTCTGGGCTTGTCTTCCTCAGCATAGTCTCGGCCAGTAGGCTGAGCTTTCTCTTGAGGATTTTGGATCCTTGGTTCCCGATACGAGAACCCATAGAAGGCTT
>LQNS02278096.1:16002072-16017428 GCA_001587735.2 Parhyale hawaiensis | reverse complement strand
GACGATAGATAACGTAGATATGGGTCTATAATTAGCCACATCATTCGGACTACCTGACTTGAAGAGAGGAATAACACAAGCATGTTTCATCGCATCATGATAAATGCCATTCTCCAAGCACAAATTGAAAATATGACAAAGAGGTGATTCAGTGAACCGTACGTAGATGCACGCGCCGTAATCCCTGTATGTTACGTGTATAAAACATAAACTTGTACAAAAGTAATAAAACCAGCGCAGATCTAAATGTACACTCTAAATTACTTCTACTTCGACACCAATGGAATTGGTGTTTGTTTTGTTTTGTTTATATTTATCTAATTAGAAGCAGTTAAAGAATTATTACTTAAAAATTTATTCAACATTGCAGAAGAGTACCGTGGAGGCAATCACGCTACTTCACTTTATTTGATTAAATAAGTTCAATTAATTGATAATATAGCAAAATAAAATGATCGCAATTTAAATAAAAAGTAAAAAAGATTGATCTCATTGCGCTTTAAGAGAATAATAGTGAAGTTAGGTTGCTATTGCAACAGGTTCACAACACACCACTGTCGCCACAGGCTGTCTTTGTGCACTGTGCAGTACTGTTATCAGCGTTGCCGTGTTTTTTGTAACCCCGAGAATGCCAAATGTCACCAAAAAATTCCAAATCTCTTTCTCTTCTTGCCTAAATACGTAATTATATGCATATTTTTAGTATGCATATAATTATGCATATCAAAACGCTTTCTTCTAAATCTACCTAGTCTATATTAATATAACTTGACAGAAACCTATTACTGAAGAAAATTTGTGAGACAGACATCCTCCTCTCACAGTCTTAGTGTATGCTTGGTTATACGGTATAGCAAAGATGGGTGTGACTGTGGAAGCGGCAAGGCGATCCGCGCGCAGCGCGAAAAATTTTTTCACTGGTGATGTTCGGCTACAGTAAATTTTAACGTTAGTCGGTACATTTTACAGCTAAGTTGGCACGATTATCGTAAAAGTACCGACTTCTCTTGTCAAAAATATACCGACTATAGCCCGACCAGAAATGATTGGGGGGGGGGGGGTCCCCCTCCCCGGCCGCGACATCCCTGTCAACTGTTTTATATCAACACAATATAATAAACACCGTCGTGTGTTTATTTGTTTTCGTATTTATATATTTGTATGTTTCGAGTCACGCTCTTAAAGAAATGGATAGGCGAAAAATAGACTACGTTGCAGATTTTGTAATTAGATTGCGTTTTCATTGAGATCAGTACAGATGCAGTATTACAGCTTCTCTTAGCGCGGTCACACAGTCTTATTTTTTAACTTTTTCCATGCATCGAAAACATATTTGTTCTCAGTTTACCACGTAAAAATTCAGAAACTAAACAACGAAGGGCGGACGAGGCGATTATTTTTCACAGGCAGTAGACATTTTTCTTTCCGCTTGCCGTGCTGCTCCTTTTGATGGAGCAGATTTCACTTCAACACAAAATCTTCGATGTACTGTAGGCTGGTTCGGTATCACGGATACGCGACGGGTAACTCATTTTAATTTACTGACGCTGTGCTGCTTTCTAAAGTAAGAGTTTTTCCGCATGTGATCTATTGTGGAAGACGATTGTGCTTCTTACATGATTTGAAAGAGAGAGCACTTATCTCTTATCAAAATTTGAGACGGCTGTTGTAGCGTATCCTTCAGAAGCATATAAGTGACAAAAGCATATTGAATGATGACGGGTGGTCTCAAATTCTTCGCTGTCATTTTTGACAGCAGAGGCACTCTAGTATATATATATCTATATATATCACAGTTTCTCGTCCCGTCAACACCTGGTATTATTCAGACAGGGGGCTCTCCGTCCGCCCTTGTGTTTAAATAGAATAAATACCAAGAATCGAGTCAGGATTCGATCCGGGGACCTAGAGATTACCACGCCGCCACTCATACCACCAAGCCACAAACAGCTAAAAGCAACGCAAGCACGCAAGGTACTTATATATAAATATATATAACACATAATGTCGATAGATGATAACATTTAACGTTACGGGATAACTAAAAATCCCACCATCAGGAAAAATTTAAAATCTGCTACCTACAAATAAAAAGATTCCTTTATTTTCTAGATAGGGGAGCATATAGATGTGGTCGGGGCAAGTCTAAAGAGCGAATGAACAGAGCTGCGCGAAGGAGCCGGATGTCAGCTCCTATACCTGTACGCACTAACGTACTCAAGGGGGGAGGGTGTCCTGGCCTCCCCACCCTTAGGCAAGAATGGCTCAAAATATGGTGATACCAGAAATGGCACAAGAAGTACCAGGATATATAAATTTATAAGTAATAATATTCTACTGGCGGGACCCGTGGAACTTCCTCAGTTGCATAAAGTCTATGTATACCTTCCAAAGGGAACGAGACCATGTTACGGTATTGCAATTTACCCGAGTTTAACCTAATGCAGCTCCTCTATCGTAGCACACCCCGTCTAAGTTAACGCCGGTCTTTTAACTCTGACGAACTCTTTCTAACTCAATATTATCTGTCTACCTTAACTTAATGATTATATTGTTTACGCTAATGTAACCCGTGCGTGACCCGTGAGAATACCACGATTAGTTAACAGTCTCACTTTTTAAAATTTAGCAATCCTAAGCTACGCTATTATAACTTACCGCGTAAATAACGCTAGTTACAGGGCCCCGCCGTCAAAAATGACGGCAGTATTTCTTGATCAAGCTTTTTACTGTTCCGGTTCCTATTAAGTTTTGTTGTAAAATAGGTGTTATTCCTGCAGGCCTCATCTGCCATTATTGAAGCGCAAGTTGCACACCCAGGAGTTTGGCAAGAGCAAAATATCCCCCTGCAAGATAAAGCAAGCTATCAGCTTAGAATTGGTCAAAAGTTGAGCAGCACTGAGAAAATATCGTTCGGTCAAGAATTCACCGGAAATGATCAGGGCTTACCGTAAACTGAATACCAATCGATAGTTGAACCCCAAGTGTTGAAATTTGGCTGAAATGTAAATTCAATGTAAAAAGGCATCAGCTCGGCGTGAAGTTTCAACTGCTTCTAAGAGATTCAGCTAAAGAAACATAAGTAAAATGGATTACGCACGAAAGGAATGAAAACTCCAACCAAGACTGGGTCTCTTGAACTGCTAGGAAAATATGCGACATAGCTTATGCCCGAAATTATCAAAATCTCTAAGAAAGATATTGCTTTAGACGAATCCAGTCTAACTAAACGTGGGAACGTTTCTCCGTACCAATCCGAAGACGCTGCTATGGATGTAATTGAAACCTGTTCAAATTCTACAAAACAGAAGCTATGTTCTTCAGTGATATCTCAGACCCGTATCATCCTAATTGTCTCTATCTAATACTGAAGGAACCTGTAGAAATTCAACAGAAAAGAAAAATCGTTCATCAGTTGTGATGCCCTCGGCATCATATTATACATACAAAGGTTGAAAAATGTCCCAAGTCAGGCAGTGAATCTTCTACCAAATCCGAAAGATGTGGCTGCTAAAATTTCAACTTGACTCTTTATCCTATTCTGGTGCAGCGTATTCTAACTAAGTACCTGGCTGGCCATATTAATATCGTCTGGCACCACAAGCATAAAAAATATGTTGTGAAAGAAATCAAAAGCGGTAGACAAAATGCAAGTGAAATGGTTTTCATATCTTTGCTTTGAAAGTGACTCAAATTTTTCCCGAAGCACCAAAGAAAACAGCTATGGTTGAACTTCGTTCCAGCGAAAATCAGAGCTTCTTGCATATTGAAGTTCCCCTGCCTTATACTGAAAAGCGTCCCGTACAAACACAGGGATGGACGTACGGACGGAGCCTGAAGTAGAATTATAATATAGATAGATGTGAAAAATAGCTTACATATATATTTAAAACGCAAGTTTCACGCATATTTTTCGTTAGAGAGTGGTACTTAAGCACTAACAGAGTTGTCTTGGCTACACGAATTTATATTTGTAACTTTAACTTGTGTACATCTTATGTCGCGCACTGAACACGTGCATTTTAACCGGCAAAATTATTTCGACTCGAGTCTTGCTCGGATATCAGCCAAAGGTCTACAGAGTACAATCGCTGAGCTTCGTATTACGGTCTTGAAAAAAAAAACCTAGGAATATCCGGGTGCCGTACATACACTGCTAAAAAGAAATAATCTTCCAATGCGAGGAACAAAGTCATGACTCGCCGTACTACTGTAGGCAGAGACTGCTATCACGGTTCCATTCATGATAACACAACGTTTGGCCGAGTGTGCCTTTCCTTGAAGCTCCGAACATCATAAAACGCTAGAGAAAACCATTGGCATTTTACACCCATTGCGCAAGTCATCGTCTTAATTTAGCCTTAGGCAATATTTGTTCAATTCAAAGCATCAGGAACGTTATGGGAATGATATAAAATATAACCTCGTTTGTTACTTGTTCTCCCAACCGGTTGGACATCTTCGAAAAGCACATCGAAGAAAATACACCAGACCAAAACGCATGAAAAACATTGAAATAATTGTATCGGACAAGATGGGTAGAGCAACATGTACTGTTACCGTGCTTCATGTTTCCCAGCCATAATAGGTATTCTCAACGACATACAGGAAACTTCTTCAGACGCTAAAATATTATCCCTAGCAACATGCTACAAGAGCGCCATTACAATTGAAATAAGCGTCGAAAAACCCAAAATTACTGGCAAACAGAAGCATCGTTCGAACATAAAAACTACATCAGCTTACGACCACTAGAAAGTAAACCTTTTATCCTCTTGTTGAATTTTTGATTGCTGAATTAACTAGCAGGTTTCCTGAAGACCATCGAGCGTCGAAAATGCAATAAATTATCCCGTCACGCATTGAGTCATTGGCTATGGAGAATTTTGTAACTGCAGCAAAGCCATATTTTGAGGATCTGCCTAATATAACAGCTCTTCGCAGTGAACTTATATCTTGGGAAACTACATGGAAACCCTTCGACGAGTCTAAACCAGAATCAGTACCAAACTCATTTATTGAAGCATATCGACAATGCAACCACCACCTAAATATCCAGAAACTTCTGCAAATTTTCTCTTCTTTCCCAATTACAAGTTGCTGCGTGGAGCGTTCCTTCTCATAATTGAAGCTGCTGAAGACCGAAAATCGATCAGTTTTATAGGTGAATAAGGAAGGGCCATTGCTTTTGGCTATCCATGATGGCAAGAAGATAAATGTAATGGACGTAATTGATAAAATATTGAAAGCAAATCGCAGGCTTATGTTACTATAAAACAATTAGCTTAGAGCATGTGCAAAGATCTTTTAATAAGTTACGTCCACAGACAATCACATTAATTTCTGCAAAGTTTAAACGAGAAAAAAATGACAAAAGAACAAAAAATCTTATAAGTATATCTTTTTTTCAATTAGCATTCATGCTTCGCATCACTGGCCTATCCAGTATGAAGTTGTATCAACTTTTTGTTTCTAGAAACTATTATTTCTAGAAATTAGCTTAATTACCTCTGCCAAGGAGGTCATGTTTTCGTCGGGTTTGTCTGTCTGTTATTCTCTTCGCTATCACCATGATAATTCAAAAAGTTATGGACGGATTTTAACGAAACTTGCGTGGATTGTTAGGTATGGTAGGAGGAACAGATGATTAACTTTTGGTGAAGATCTGTCCATCCGTTTGTCAGTTTGTCCGCCTATTTCTTGTCAGTACCACAATTTAAAAAGTAATTGACAGATTTTCATGAATTTGCATGAGTTGTTGGCTATAATACAAAGAGTAAATGATCAAATTCTGTGATGATCTGTTTGTTGATGCGTTTGTGTGTCACTGTGTTCTATCTTATGTTTTTAGTGCAATAACTGGATCTTTATCAAATTTACAAGAATTGTTAGCAATGTTAAAAGACATAACTGATTAAATTTGGGTGATGATCGGTTGGTCCGTTCGTGTATTTGACTTTAGCAGCATCATCAAAAAATTATGAACGGAACTCCAAGAAAATTACAGAAGCTGCTAATGCTATCAAAGGCATAATTGATTAAATTTTGGTGGTGATACAAGAAAAATCTTGGTTTCAGAGCCAATATACATTTTTCATTACCGCTGCCTTGCTTGGCTGAGGTATGCGCTCTCAGAGTGCTCTAGTTATTGTTGGTTTCAACGTTAACGATTTCTTCTATTATTTTGTAAGTCCCTTCAATATCTATCTACATCGTAAAGCATTGTATTATCTGATCTTTCCAATACTAAGCACTGGATATAAGTGTAGTTTTTTGTAGGTACAGTCTATCAAACCTAAAACAATATAATAAACACTATCGTGTGCTTATTTATTTGCATATTTATATGTTTATAAATTGGTTTGTTTCGTGTCCCCCCTCTCAATAAACTAGATGGGCGAAAAATAGGCCAGGTTGTAGATTTTGTAATTAGGCTGCGTTTCCATGGAGATCGATGACTAGGTTGAATGAGACGTCGAAAGTTGGCTTCTTATTCCTTTCCCTCAATGTACTTCTTGCTCGAAATAATTCTTGGAATCGAAAAAAAAATCGAGATATTACAGCTTTTCTTAGCTCGGCCATGCAGTCTTATCCACTATATAATAAAACAGCTGTTGGTCGCTTGTTTGCTCTCTTGCGCCCTCCCTTACTTGCTTGCTCCAATGTTGGTCCGTCTCTCCGTCACGCAGTTAAGAGTTTAATTGGAGAAAATTCATGTACTGAAAAACAACTTGAGATACCATATAATTTCAGCGCTTGGAGTACCGGTGACAAACATAGCCCTGGATCTCCGGCCTCTGGATCCCCGCTTTGATTGCTGAATGATATCGTAGTAGTTGAATCTTCACGCTGAGCAGATGCCTTTTTATATTGAATTTACATCGCAGCCAAATTTCTACGTTGGAGGTTCAACAATCAGTTGGTATCCACAATACGGTGAGCCCTGGGCCTTTCCAGTGAATTCTCTTGACTGAACTATATTTTCTAAGGCAGCTTAACATTTGATCAATTACAAGCTTATATTCACGCCTTATCTTGCAGGGGGGTATTTTGCTATCACAAAACTCATTGTTGTACAGTACAACTAATGGAAGATCCGGCCTGCGGGGATGAGACCGATAATAGAGCAAAACCAATACTGGAAACCGGAACATAAAAAAGCTCAATCACAAATTTTTTGTGCCGTTATTTTTGACGGCTGGGCCCTCTAGTCAGTACTATATAATAATTCACGTCGTGTTTTTATTTATTTATTTATGTATACTCAGATGGACACTGTCGAGAGCTAGCGTTGCAGTAACAACAGTAGGTACTGTGGCTAGCGCTACAAATAAAAACTGCACTCACAGTCTATGGCGCCTTATGATACCCAGCGCACCAACATGGCGCCTGAGCTGTGACGCTTGCGATCAGATACAGACGCGCGTTCTGGTAACGCAGACAACCGTAGCACAGCACCTGTCTCTCGTCCTGGGTAATCGACAGAACCGCCGGGCCGTCGATAGCAGCAACCAGTTTCCAGGCGCCACACCGACCTTGGCAAGGCAGCCAAGGCTTGTCGGCAGCCAGTAGGTTTTCCACCGGTGCTCGATCGAGTGAGTGCCGTGCCGGGATTCTTCTACACAACCGCACGCTCCTCCTATGAGCGAACGTTCAGCTCGCATGTTGTCCCAGTGAATGTCAGCAGCCATCTAAGAAACCCCCGGAGACTGTCTAAGTTGATTGATGTGCGAGCGAACGTCTACTCACACTGTGTGCGGTCGCGAAGTTCGGCCCCAGCATCAGAGTGGGCTGCGGTGATCGAAAAGCTTTAATTTAATCCACTCTGACTTGTCCAAAACTTCAGTCCTGAGCGCTCTTTGAGTGAAGTTTCAAACGTAATCGCTTACTTATTTAGCTGCAGACGTCGAAGATTCAGTCCTGCGCAGTGACGGCACCAGAAAATTTGCAGTGGGGGAGCTGTAGGAGACTAGAGTAAAATGTTGAGGGGTTTAACGTTTCTAAGGATTGCATGTACAGTATGTTGCTTACACACAGGAAGCAAAGAGCGTAAGTTACACTTTTTGCTACCTGGTTACATGGTAGCAACATTGGACAGGGGTTAAAAAGGGAACTGGTTCATTATTTGAGGGGCTCAAGCCTCTCTAAACGCTGCCATTGATCGTGCTTCGTAGAACTGAACATAGCGACTAACTCGATCCTAAGTAGCGAATCCTACTTGAGGATCGAAATTCCTAATAAATTAAAAATAAAAGCTAATTGCCTCACCATTGGCCCGGTCGACTATCCCCAGGCTTTACATTTTTTGCCACTGGAGCAGATTACGTGCAGATATTTTTGTCGTGCTCTTCATGAAGGCGGAAACACACAAAAGTCTTCTGACGCCGCCGAGCTGTAAAACCTTTCGCTGTGTTCTTGTAGCTACTACTGTGTGTGCTAAAACTTTGCAAAAATGTTAACCACTACGTCAGCTGGCTTTAGAGAGGGTTACTAGTCAAGTTTGAAATATTCTTTTAAGTTTGCAAGTGAATGAAAGCGAGTTCCTACTACAGTCTTGTGCTCCGTAGCCTCCGTATCTCTTCATCAGTTGTTTTGTGAAAACGTTGACGGCGGTGAGAAAGAGATTCACTCATAGGCCTAACCTGGAGCGCGCGCTGTCAGTGGTCCCACCCTAGAATTTTCGTCGCAGCTTCTTTAGAAAATACCACATGAATTAGTCACAATCATAATGTTACACTTGTAGCAACTACTCTCATTCTTAATGACAACATTGTTGCTGTTGCGCTAGAAAAATTAGCTACGTGCATAGTTTAAATAAAGGGTTAGCTCGACTGGTGCTTGCAGTGATGTAGGCTAAGTGGAATGTGTGATAAAAAAGTTGTCACGGCAGTTCAATAATATAACTACGGAGTGTTATGTTCCACATTCACCTTAATATAGAATTAGATCAAAATAATTAAAGCAAATTAATTTTTACAGATAAAAAACATAATGCATGTACATGTATACATTCTTCGGATTGCTAGCTACTTTGTGTAGAAACAATGCAGTTCGCTTCTAATCTGTTGAAAAAACAGCATGCTGCAGTTGCGAGAGCGTGTGCACGCTAGCTCTATCATTCGTCAGAGTGGCGGCGGCATTTTTTTTTGTCACCGCCATAACCTCGTCAAAAAGACTAGGGTGAACCTTTGGACCAGGTTTTTTTAGTTCAACCCAAGTTTGAAGATACCGAAACTTTTTACTAGTACATTGCTACACTTGAGCCAACTGGCTCGATAGCTAACTTTGTAGTAATTTTTTCGGTTGTTACGGCGTCTTGAATGAGAGACATATATAAAAAAGACGCCATATTTTTGGGAAGGTGGGCGTCCTCCCCTACATAATATAAATAAATAAATAAATAAATAAATAAATAAATAATCAAAATATATGAACTAATAATTATTGAAATTGTCAAAAATTAATAAAATAAATAAAAATAAGCATGTTAAACCTACTACTTGTGAGTTCTAACAAGGATGCTGAATGAAACACACAATAAGCAATGAAATGATTAATTGAAATCAAGAGCGAGACAGGAAACTTGTACAAGGGAAAAAGTATTTGCTTAATGCGTAATTCAATGAGCATGTAGAGCGAACCGTTGTTGTTCTGCCTAATTTTCTCCCTTACGTCGTATTTTACTAAAACGTAAACTAACGTACTAAAACCTTATATTGTATGAGGCGCAAGTATTTGCAAAATCAAATAATTGGCAAAATCAATGATGTTTGTAATTAGAGGAATATCGATTGATACCGTGAGAAACAAAAAAAAAATAAATAAATAACAGTGCCTCATCCATCCATGATGTGAAACGTGACGTTTATAATATAATTATATATATAGCATAATATTGATAACAAGGTAGACGCGCGGTTGTGTTAAGAAGGTTCAGTCAACTTTGACTGCACCCTCCACATGAAAACTCCAACGCACTGGTGTGTCCGGCAGATATAGGCCGACTTGTAGCAGAGGAGTACGTACAGCTGCAGCCGACGACGGGTTGCTGTAAGAACTATGGCGTATTTAGCGGAAGGTTCAACGACCCGCCACCCATCTACCCTAAGGAAAGTACCTCCTCAGTAGCTATGCACACCAAGCAAGTTTGCTGATTCACCGCGCCGAGCGTCATGACAAAAATCGCTCGCCTGGCCTGGGGATTGTTTCCGGGACCCTTAGCACAGCCGTGCACCCCGCAGTATCCGTTGCTACCGTGGGTACAAAGTAAAAAAGTTAAGTAAAACATTCAGCCTTTAAGTTGAGAAATCGCATTCATCTGACTGTGGTGTGAAGCAGCCTTAACGTAATGTATTTGCAAGCAGGTAGTGCAGCACTGTATACTTTGTACGGCACCATATTGGCAGTTTGTTTACGACGCATCTTGGAATATGACAAAGAGAAGAGTTGGAATAGTAGGCTACGGTCATTTGGGTAAGTTAAAGACTATAATATTTTAAGCAGTAATTTATAGCATACCTGTAATATCGGTTGGCCAACTATCACATACCAATTTATAATTTGTAGGTACTACTATTTGAAAGACTGGACAGCAAGAGTATGATATATTATCAACAGGATTGAAACAGTTTTGACATTTATATGGCAATTTTTCTAATAATATGAAGTCGACATAATAAAAATGTTAACTTTTCGGCATAAATAATCCTATCATCAGAAAAACTATAACCAGCATGAAATAAAAAGAATTCAATTATTCCTAAATCAGTGAGGCGATCATGGATGCTGTCGGGGGTAGGTCTGAAACGCGAATGAACAGAGCTACGTGGAGCGCGGCTGGATGTCAGCCCCTGTACAGTCGGCAGATGTGAGGCTAAGTATGGACAGTGTGCAGCGGTACAGCTGAGGTCATAATATTAAGACTAGGTCTTGTTCTATGGATTTGGAGGGACTCTAATGTTGTGAGCTCGATTGGGTTGGAAGAGTCTATGATTGAGAGGTTGTTCCTGCCTATCCACATATAAACTTCAAATTTTCCTATAAAGAACGCATTTACCATAGGGTCCTACCCAGAGCTGAGATTACGAAATGAAATTCGGTATTTCGGTAGTACCAGCGGTATTTTGATCAACCGAAATACCGAATCCTTTCAGAATCTTCTACCGATACCGAATGGATTTAACGAATGACTTTCTTCGGTACATTTGAACTTCCCGGGCCGACTTAACAAGCTTTTTAGCCATATATGACCCACCGTCTTTCCTAGAAGACATTAGAAAAATCCCATTGACTTTTGCTTAGTTGAGGTTTTTCACGCTGTATTTGCACTTCATTGAAGAGAAGAGATGCTGCGCTGTTAGATGTGGGCGTAGTGTGTCATAATGTTTCGCTCACTCAAGTGTCACGTCCTTCCGAACTTAGTGCAGCTTGAACTGCCAGTGAATGATCATACACTCCGCATTATCCGTTAATTTCATTGCTAATCGTGAATATAGAGTGCCACAATAATTCAAGCACGTGTAAAAACGTTTCAGCGTTCTTTTGAAGAAACCTTACAAAAAATTTGTTTTATAGAGTGATACGAGTAAATTTTCTAGTGTCCTTCGTGTAATGCAGTGGGCTGTTACGCCAAAATTTCCATGTAAACAATGGATCCAGCAAAATTCTGTACTACCTCGCTCACGGGTATAGAAAAAGAGCCCCGGTAGGGAAAAAGCCCCCGCCTATCTCCTAATGTACATTTATCGGCCATACTTAGTTATTATGAAGCAAGTTACATTAAATAAGTTAAATTATACTATACAGCATTTACCTACCCTAACCTAACCTGGTCTAGCTTTTTCTGACGCAGCCTAATCTAACCACATCTAACTAAACACAGCCTATTCTGACATAACATTAGCAAGCTTCTTCTAACCTGACTTACGAGCTCGTAACTTTTTTCACTTAACCTAAGCTAACTATACCTGAATGTATTTTTTTTCATAACAGTGATTTATTAAGAGCAAAGCAGGCCTGGCTCACCTAATATTTCCTAATGGTTCAAATCCTTGTGTAATTAAAACGTAAAGGTAAAGTCAACTTGACCGTACCCCCAACTGGGAAACCCGCATGCACTGGTTTGTGCTGCAGATATAGACCAACAGGCCCCAGAGGATTATACGGCTGCAGTCGACCACAGATGTCTAGAGCTATGGCGCCAGTGGTGGAAGACTCCATTCAACAATATCTGCGACCCCCCAACCCTCCCCATTGCTGGGGAAGGTCAGTAACCCGCAGCAGTATGCAGACCGGATGCGGACCGATCACATCAAGCGCATTGAGAAAATACCCAGCTGGGAACTGGGCACGAACCAGCAACCTTGAGAGTCGAAGTCAAATGCTTTAGTCTGCCGCTACTGCGGCAAACAATTTTTACGTGATAGGCTCAGAAAGCAAAGAGTGTAACAGGAAGACTCAATGGGACTAAAGTAAAATTTAGCCGTGTCCGCCCCGCATGTAGCCAAATTACGTCACACCGACGAGTCGAAGTATTTGAGGGGTCGGGCCTCACGCCTTCATAGGTTGGGTCGTAATCCTAACCAAAAATGTATATTCAGTGTTATATTCTTGACGCCAATGACGCGAGAGAAACCATATGAATATTTATTGCTCATAGTTTCTGCACTTGACAATCGTCTTACTGTGTTTTGTGCATGGGGCTATACCGGCCTAGATTTTGCCTCTAGTGTTGTGAAAGTTTCCACCAGCCTTCACTGCATGTTTTATTGATAACACTGGTCAACAAGTAATTTGGTGCTGGAATTCTTTCAACTGTACTTGAATCAGTTCCGCTTTGTTAATCCTCATTTGAAGATCGTTTTTGTCCATCACGTCCCATTGTCCAGTACGGTAATGACTCGCTGTTGCTTGTATTTTTGTCAGTGCTATTCCTGCAGAACGCCCTTATAGGCAACATTTTCAGACGTATCGTATAATGCTATTCCTACGAGAAGATTAAATACGAATATCTAAAGAACCTTACGTGCTAGGACACGCACGGATTTGGATTCAGCGTACCTAAATTAATGAGAAACACCAACATTTACTCATGTAGCAAAGATGGTTAACATTTGTTGGCTAGTGTAAATGTTTCTTGTTCATTAAGTATATATTCTCTTCTTTTACTTATTTGCTCAAGGGTTGAAATTCGCTACTGATGACGATTATTCAGGCGAAATTGATTAATATATTCATAGGTTGCTCAGCCGGCGCCTTCGTCTATCAGTAACGTTACTTTTTTATGTCAGTATCCCGTGAGTTCTCCCGCTACGCTCTTTGCTTCTTGGATGGGATCAAAGGATAACCCGATGTATCCGATTTTTGGATTTAGAAGAAGTTCAAAATGTAAAAATTGGGCTCTTATGCATAAGTATAGCGGCGTAGCCTAACCCAACCTCGCAGTCCTCACAAACCCAAACTAACTTGACTCACCTAACTTAAGCTGATCTCACCTAACCTGATCTCACACAACCTGATCTTACCTAACCTTACCTAGCCCAACTTCACCTTAACTAACCTACGCTCACCTCACCTAAGCTCACCTAGCTAAATCTAACTTAATATTACCTATTTCAGGAGTTCTTGCAACCACGTTCGCACATGCAAAGACTGGGTCAAATTTAGCTTAGCACAATATAGCTTACTTTACTTAAATATGCTGTATTCACATAAATTAATAGAGCTCTCAAATATAACTTCAAGAGAAAGCGGGGCTTTTTTCTCCCGGGGCTTTTTTCCGGTTTCCCTCGCCCACATGCCGCATTGCAGGAGTTGTTGCTAAAGAAACAGCTAGGTGCCGATGATGATGTTGGAGATGCTTCTATTACAATTGAACTATGTGGGTCTATTATAAAGTTCATTTATCTTGATTAATGAACTTATTATTTGATACAAATAAGCATGAGCAATGCATTAGCACATTTTTCTGAGGAGTTCTGGAACATTCTTGCAGATTTATTCTGTTGAAACTAGTGTTATTTCTTCTTGTAGAATAATTTTACTCTCAATGCTTCAATATTGTATCCACCCTTCTTTTCACATTTAAAATATTATAAAGCTTACTTATGAATTATCGTTACATATAAATAACTATAAGCGATGCATCAGCGCGTTCTGATGAGTTCTGGAACATTATTGTAGATTGCATGACACTAATACACACACACACACACACACACACACACACACACACACACACAGATATATATATATATATTACAGTTTCTCGTCCCGTCAACACCCGGAATTATCCATCGTGGTAATCTCAAGATCCCCAGATCGAGTCCTGGCTCGATGCTTTGTATATATATATATATACTGTATACATATAGGGACTTTTTTTTTAAATCTACATGCCGGGTGGGCATGTTTCCTCTGTTTTATAAGTAGCTTGCTGGCGTTCTTGCTCCTTTCGGCACCTGATACGGTTAGGAAATTTTGGCATACTGGGAATATTACTCCCATTCCCGTGGGTCCAGTGTCGCCCCCTGTTGCCAACTACCGGCCCATTATGCTGACGCCCACTTTATCGAAAGTGTTTAAGAAATTGGTCGCTTGTACGCTCGGTCGTTTTACTGAGGTTAAGGGTTTGCTGCCTGCTGGTCAGTTTGCGTATAGAACTGGTTTGGGTTGTTTGGACGCCTTGTTGTCGGCGCCATACAAATTTACAGCCTACGCTGGATTATCGGTCTGAGGCACGCCTTCTACAGTAGGACTCCTCGCATGCGTAACGCTATCGCCCAGTCTCTAAATAGGAATTTGTCGCTCATCAGGGCATAGTGCTCGGCCTGGAGTATGCCGGTAAGACCAAGTCTATGATTGTCTGTCGCGTGCGGACACTTGTACCGCAGCATCCACATCTGGAGATAAATGACACTTTGCTTCAGGGGTCTAGCTCCTTGGAGTTTCTTGGTGTTGTTTTTGATGAGAAGCTTACATTTCGGTCAAATATTGGGCGACTGGTGCCATGTACTTCCAGCAAGATTGGGCTCCTGCGTAAGGTGAATTCTGTGTTTGGTGACAGTGAGGTTGTCCGCAGATGCTTTTATGCTTTCTTGCTGCCTGTGTAAGAGAATGCTCACCGGTCTGGTCTTCAGCAGCTGGCAGTCTCTTAGGTCTGTTGGACCGACTTGTTAGTTCGGCCAGCAGGCCGTGCGCAGATAATGATCTGGTCTCAAAAGAATATTGCGAATTTGCAAAAATTTTGCCGCAAAAATAGCGCCGCCGGGCAACTTTCGGAAACGTGATCACGCAAGTCCTCTTCTCAAAAAATTGGAATGGCCTCGAATAGAAGCAAAACTGTATCTCGATGAGGC
>LQNS02278096.1:15973378-16001305 GCA_001587735.2 Parhyale hawaiensis | reverse complement strand
CGAGTAAGACTCCTTGCTTATTGTTCTACACTAGTGTACTGAACATGTATTGTAATAGAACTATTGTATGAATACCTTCCTACGGGGAGAAATACAAGATTTTGATTTGATTTGATTTGGTGAAACTGTCCCACAGGAGAGGGGGTGGCCGAACTCTGTATGTTTTGATAAGGTGTTCTATAATGATATTTAGGTATTCTGCGTATTCTTCTGTTCCGGCACTCAAAGTGTCTATGAGAATTACACGTGCTGCGGTCGGTGCGCTCTCTTTCACGTCGGAGCATGCTAGGTACCGAACTAATCAGTTCGGTAGGTGCTTCGTACCCTGGTCTGTTAGAGTTTGGAACTCGGTCGGCTTTCGGTCGTGTTGGCCTGCAGGCGTTTAAGTCAGCTGTAAATGGCTTTCTGTTGGATTTCCTTTATCAGTATTTCGGGCTTCCTGGTGTTGCAAAGTGCTTCATTTGGGTTATGTTTGCTGTCCGTAGGGGCTCGGGCCCGAAGTTTTAATAATAATACCTAACCAAATACCAAAGCATTCGGTATATTTTTTGGAAAAATATCACAATACCGAACCGAATGACCCGTTTTTTAACTACGTAATACCAATACGGCGGTACAGACAAAATACCGAATCCCAGCTCTGGTCCTACTTTAAATTTAAAGACAAACCCCCCACTCTACTCCAGCCCAGTGTCATCTACCGTTACCAATGCCAGGCCTGCAGTACCTCTTACATTGGTAGCACTGGACAACACTTCAAAGCCCGCATTGACCGACGTTTATGTGTCCCAGACGAACCGGCTTACCAATTGCGAAACCCTCACATTCAGCCCCCCGCCTACATGCTGAGTAAAACAACCATTTCATCCCATGAACAACTTCTCAATTATAGACTCTTTCAGCCCAATCGAGATCGCAACATTAGAGTCCCTCCTCATCCATAGAACAAGACCTATACCCTTAATAATTATGACCTCAGCTGTACCTCTGCACACTGTCCATACTTAGCCTCATATCTGCCGGCTGTACAGGAGCTGACATCCAGCCCCTCCACGTAGCTCTGTTCATTCGAGTTTCAGACCTCCCCCGACAGCATCCACGCTCCCCTCACTGATTTAGAAATAAAGGAATTTTTAATTTTTTTTATAGGTTATGTTTTCTGATAATGGGATTATTGATCCCGAAACGTTAAAACTTTTATTATGTTGACTTCATACTATCAGATACTTACTTTTGGTAATTTTTCTATTCAAAAGCCCGCAATTACGACAAAAATCTTTATTACGTAAGCCAGCCTGCGCTTACTCTCTGACGACACTGGCCTTGCGGCTCCTCCTAGCCATCTTGACGTCCCGGGATCAAATTGCAACGAGCACTGATGCCATTGACAATATCTGCAGGTATTATAATCCATTTCCAGAAGCAGCTCGCTGTCTCTTTCCCTGACTAGCCCGACGGCAGCGTCAGTACCTTGCCGAAAGTTTTTCTATAATTCGTGCAACGATGAGCTACTGTTATCACGGAGAAAATTGTTGTCTTATACACAAACTCATGCGAACTCCCTTAATGCAGCTCCAAAGAGTTTATGAATTGGCAAAATTGCTATCATATTCATTGTGGGCAGCATTTCATTACATTTAAACCCCGTCCTATCTGCTTTGATATTAATTTACTCCTTACACAACTGCTAGGGTGATGTACGAGCTAACACGATGAGCACAATAGCGACACGCCGCAAAACGAGTTTTCGTTCTTCTGTGAATATCGACAGATATGATAAATGGCACCAAGTGTTCATTATATCAGTCTACTATCATTCCATAATGTCTAAGAATAGGTCCAGGTTGATGAACGTATATATATATATATATTAAATGAATTTATTTCCAATGAGTTTGTTTTCAAAATTATAACGCCACGATCATCTTAGGCCGGCTGCCCAACAACTTTCGTTGCAGCTAGCAGCCTAGACGCAACGTACTGTCGCTTATCCGACTGCGCAGTCGTGGCCGTGACTTCAGCATGACGTCTATGAACATCGTGCTGTAATTCTTAAAATATCAGTAATTGTGAACCCAAACCGCTCATAATTAAGAGCGATCGTTGGCAGTTCAACATTGCCACTGGCTAGGATGTAAAAATTGCTGTAGCAACTGAAATATTTGAAATTTTTTGAAGCAGTTAAATTTTGTGGAAGCTGAAGCCGTGCCGTAGCTACGTACACGGATTAGTTGAGTTGCCTCTATGCTGCTAGCGACAACGAAAGTGGTTAGTGGGCAACCGGCCTTACTCTCCAAGGGCATGTTCGGTTAAGCAGAATTCACACGTCATTCAAATCAACGCGTTCACTCATCCACTGGTTCAAATATTTTTTCTCGTTGCAAGCACAACTTTGTGTACGACTGAAAAAGTTTTAAAAATGTTAACCGTCAATTCAATTTCCTCTGCAACTATCACTAGGGGAGTTATGGAAATCTCTTCTAATTTGGAGTGAAATAAAACTCAAAACCAGTTCATTTTTCTGTTATTTCTAGGACACAGTAACACATTCGGAGAAGTGAATGAGCGACGCGTTGATATGAATGACTTGTGAACTCGCCCTTAGGTGCCAAACTGAAGCCGTCGAAGCTTCACGTGTCGGAAGCGTTCACAGGTGCGCTGACTTCGACTCGTTGAATTGAGTTTCAGGCACTGACCTTCAATAGGTTGCCCTAAATACAACCAGAAACTCATCTTTGCTCCGTAAAATGGAGTTCTCAGTCGTCTCAAAGTAATCGTGTTACTTCTAACACTTGTAACACGATTGAACGGGACAAAGGCAGAGCTTCTGTCTAAAGATTGAACATGTCACGCTTCTAAGGCTTAATTTTAGCGACTAGTCGGGATGCACGTGCCCTTTGAACGAACTTTAGACCTTAAGCTGAAATAGCTCGGGTCACAGGTCTATGCCTGGGCATAAGAGTCAATTCTGTTCCGCAGGTAAATTAGTTTTTTTAAAGCGAACTACGATGAACTCTTCTAGAGTATAGCTTGTATTTCTAAAGTGACATACGCGTATGTACAGGTGCCAAGGGCAAATATTAATTTTTGTTGTTTTTTGAGTGCAGATGAGTTTTCATTTTGCAGCTACTGATGATTTTATGGATTGAATATATTCTATTTTTTAGGATCACTTAAAAATTGCAGCTATGTGTGGCATTCGCAGTTCCAGTTTATTACTCGATGCATAAAGCGGTACCTGAAACTCAGTAAGCAAAGAGCGTATCGAGAAGATTCACGAGAAACTAGCACCGAAAAATGACGTCATCAATGACGTCACATCGACGAATGGTACGGCTGAACAGGCTGTGGTTTACTTGATTACGCCTCAAACATTGTCGTTTCATCCCTTAAGCTCATAAATAAATGAAGAGAACAGATACTAATTGAACAATAAACTATTATCGTTAGAAAATTACAGTGGAGGCTGGAGGGAACTTTCACAGCAGCAGAGGAAAGATCTGGGCCGGTATGGCGCCCTGATTTAGTTTCTTCTTTCAAGTGAAGTCTTATATACACTTCATATTCAGTTCACGGTGTTCTTCACAAACACGTTTAAACATATCACCGCATTTTTTTTTCGACTTAATTCGTGTAATCTCATTCTCCTGACTGACCAGCTACTTGAGCTGCACGGTTGCACCCATATACAAAACACGGTAAAAGGGTTGTTATGAAGTACAGAAAGTTTGAGCAATAACTGTTCCTATGGTTTCTCCCGCATCAAAAATATAACACTACTTATGTTTTTGGTTAGGACTAAAAGCCCAACGTACGATAGCCTGAGGTCTTACCCTCATGAACTTCGACTCGTCGGAGTGACGTCATTCGGCGACATGCGGTTGCGGCTTAGTATTATTTCAGTCCCATTGAGTCCTTCCTTTACACTCTTTGCTTCCTGGTTAAACTTTACCCTGACATTTGTTGACTGACTTGACGGCTAACATTTTCGTCCACAAGTGTTTGTTTGCCCAAAGATTTTCTAAAATGTAAGCCGTCACGTCAGCTGGCTTAGCAAGCAAGTGACAGTAGCATAGTTTGGAACATGCGTCTCTTCCAACTCATACGTACAGTTGTGTCCTTTTCTGCTGTTCAAAGCAACACAGCGCAACGCTTGGGTTTAGCAATGTCCTGATATTAACACTGCGTTGACGTAACTTCAGCAAGAGTTCATTTCCATTGTATTTAGGATATGCTCGATTGGGCAGCGGAATTAAATCTCTGAGGCTAAACTTGTCCGAATCTTCAGACAGATACATGGGTTATGACTTGTTGGTTCACGTTTTAGGCCTTGACTCATAATCTGTAACCTGAGAGACTTCCAAGAGCTCGATCTTGCTCCGTAACATGGAGATTTCAGTCTGCTGTACGCAATCGCTTTGCGTCTAACACTTGCTGCGCGATTCAAAGTGACAAAGCCAAAGCTTCCGTCCGAAGCTTCGGACAAGTCAAGCCTCAAAGGCGTAATTTCGACTCCCAATCGAACGTGCGCTTAAGGCTTAAGTGCTGCGAATAGTCAAGTCAAACGCACTAACTTTGTCAAGAATGATGTCGCACCTGAACATATCCTTGATCGCTTTCTATTTACATTTCCCCCTTTTTCCTTTCATCAACAGGCAAATTCTTGACAGAGAAGGTAGAGGAGCGCCCTGACTTGGAGCTTGCTTTCGTATGGAACCGCACTGAGGGCGCTCTCGCCAGCCTCGACCCCAGGTCAGAGACAGTCTCAGTGAATCACCCAATGAATAATTTAAATAAAGAACGAAATGTGCACAGTCACAATTGACTAGCTTTTAATGAACGGACGTGTCGCAATCACAACCCAGTTTTGCTAGTGCAAGCAGCTGAGTTGTGTCATAATCTCAAATTTTGCCTTACCGGTGGTCCTGCGGTTCACAAGATGTACCGCAATCACAACAAGAAAAGCGGTGACAACTGTCAAAGGCATCCATTTTAAATAATGGGGGCAAGCGTATCGTCCATATAAAAAACTAGAGCACTCTGGGAACGCATACCTCCGCCAAGCAAGGTAACGGTTACGAAAAATTAAAATTGGTTTTGAGACTATGATTTTCTTTGTATCAACACTAAAATGTAATCGTTTGTGCCCTTCAATAGTGTTAACG
This sequence comes from Parhyale hawaiensis, assembly GCA_001587735.2. Taxonomy (NCBI): domain Eukaryota; kingdom Metazoa; phylum Arthropoda; class Malacostraca; order Amphipoda; family Hyalidae; genus Parhyale; species Parhyale hawaiensis. Next base: position 15,996,140 of record LQNS02278096.1, on the reverse strand, counting down.
GCTTCAGTAATTTTTTTGAAGATCCGTTCATAACTTTTTGAGTTATGCTGCTAACAAGCATTATGACAAAATGAGTCAAAAATACAAACGAACAAACTAATCCGCACCAACATTTGATCATTTATGCCTTTTCACATTACTAAGAGCTCCAATAAATTTCATAAAGATCCATTCATTACTTTTTGAGTTATTATAATAACAAACATAAAATTAAAAACAGTGACAAGCGGACGAACAAATAAACGGATCGTTACAAAAATTGATCATTCACTCTTCATAACATATAACTAACAACTCGTGTGAATTTCGTAAAATCCGTCCATAACTTTTTGAGTTATAGCATTGAGAAAAATGGGGCAGACAAACAAACAAACGGATGAACGGATCTTCACCAAAAGTTAATCATCCGTTTCTCTTACCATATCAAACCATTCCTGTAAATTTCGTCAAAATCGGTCGATATCTTTTTGAGTTGGCGCCATAGTTCTTGATGGCCCGTATTCGGCTGCAACCTCACTTACTCCTCTGGGGCCAGTGCGTGTGGGTTTCGCAGCTGAAGGTGCGGTCAAGTTGACTTTACCTTTACCCATTTTGAGATCTGAATCGTGTTGTTAGCATAGTTGATTCGGGCTACAGCCTCCCGTCCCGAAAAATAGTAACCGTAACCCGAACTGTGGTCGCGAACGCGCCAGTTATCGATAAGCGATGTAAGCTGAAAAATAATGAAATTCTGAGTTACTTTGAATATCTACTGCGAAGCTGTTGATACTTTCTTTTCCAGAGCTACATAATTTACTAGTAGTTCATTGGTACAATTTTCGTGTTCCTTATTTTACCTGGATGTTTTTGAGCAGTCCCTTGCACTCCGTCGTGACGTCTTTCCGGTTTGTGATTGTCATGCAATTTGTGAGCAGCTGGGGTTAACCGTGTAGTGCCGGTAACTGTGAAACTGTGGTAACGTATTCACGCCTCTATGGACAACATTGCGATCAACATAGAACTTTGATACTGCACTGAGAGAAATTTTGTCTCAAAACCGAAACACGCAAGTTGCATCATGATGATGCTCTTTAACTAACTATACTATTATGGTTGTAATAATCATTCATTATCTCGTATACGGTAGATAAACCCGACGTAGAATTATTTTCATTTTTTTATTCTAAAATTTTGACGATATGTCACTGGTAATGAACAAAACAAGTCATGAAGCCCGCTCTGGCTGACTTCGACTACGATTGTGACAGCACTGGCTTCTCCTTTCCTTCAATATTTGAACTTTTAAATTTACAATTAAGGCAAAATGAATAAATCGTTGGGCTTAATTACTGTATGCAAGATAATTCATGATTATTACTACAATTACAGTGGAATTAGTCAAAGTGCATCATCATGATGCTCTTGCCTGTTTCGGTTTTGGGACATTTCTCTCAGTGTGTTGCGCCCTCGAAGCATATTTAACTACAGTGAATTTCAGCTTCCTTAAGTACAGGCTGCTAGCTTTGGAAATGGCAGTAGACTCCAACCTGTAATTCTTCAAGTTCGGCGGCCAACCTGGCTGGTCGAGTGACTGGCAGACAGCCAGTCTTTCGGTGCAGTTAAATGCCCTGCACCATACCGGCCACTTTTTGAATCACAATTAAGCCTGCTTACGGAATACTGTGTGCTGGCGGAAAATTGACGTTAGAATCGGGGCAGAAACTTAAGCGGTTGATAAATCGGATACCGAGTGTTTTATTTGCCGAGTCTACTAAGGAATTGAAAATCGAAACTTTTATACACGTGGACCATATGGGCAGCTATATGACAGTGGAAGGAAAAAAGCACGAGTTTAACGTCATCTCCTTCCCTTACCCGCTGACGTCATCACCCAAAAAGTACGAATGGCAATTAGCGGAAGAGCACACTCCAGAATATAGTTTCTACAAGGTTACACATACAGCGCTTGCCGATAGATGGCGCTATTTCAATTACATTTCGGGTTACGGTTACTGTGTTTCAGGCTGCAGTAGCTCTTACTGGGTTGTGATCACGACATGCTTCTTCGAACCAGAAATGAGTCTGCTGATCGTTGTGGCGTGGTCACTGCTCTAGCTACAACTTATGTTTGTAGGAGGCGGTATCTTCCAGGCGCATAGGAGGTATACATGTTAAAACGAATTTCGTGAATGAATGAGAATGAATGAACATACCAAGCGGTTACGTCACTAAGGCCGCGTTCAGAAATGCTTATCAAAGCGTTCACTCATCCACTAGACTGAAAGTTCTATAGCGTCATTGCCAACGCAAATTAAAGTACTCTACAAAAAGTTACTAAAATGTTAACCGTCAAATGAGTTTCCTCGATCTGCAAGTGTCACTAGGCAAATTACGGATATCTTTTCAAATTTGGAGTGAAATAAAACAGAGAAAACAGTGCACTTTTCTGCTTTTTTCTAGGGCACAGTGACACATGCGGACAAGTGGATGAGCGGACGCATTTCTATGAATAACGTGTGAACTCGCCCTTAGATATTTTCTTGTTGACATAAAGACTTTAGGAAACTGCAATCTATTGATGTTGGATACAATTATTGGGTTAAAGAACATGAAACACAAATTTGGAAAAAAACATCAGCGAGCTATAATCAATGGATATAGGTATGATATAAAATTTACTAAAATTAAGTTTGCCCTTCAAAAAGGGCGTATGCTAGTAATGTGTGTTTTTAGCTAATAAAAATCATTATGTTCCTCAAGTCGTTGCCCTAAACTGTTGGCTTTCCGTCTGGAATCGCAATGATACCACGGTAAAGGTTAGAAAGTTGTGTAGAAGTTTAGCAGTCAGCCGTAAGGTCAACGCTTATTTGGTGCAAGTAAATCATTCAGTATGGTGAGGTGTAAGAATTTCGAGGCGTGTTGTAATCACATCCTCATTTGTACTACCGCGACCTGAAAAATGGTAACCGTGACCCAATACTGTATGTGGTTATGAGCACGCATCTATCGTCGAAAAGTGTAAGCTTAACAATAATAAAGTTCTGTCTTAATTGTAATTTCGTTGACGTAAACTCAAAATTATGAAACCTATTCACCTGCTCAGTACTGCATAGTTTTCTCTGCGCTCGTCTGTATAATTTCTGTTTCCCTTTATTGGAAATAGATGTTACTGGGCAGTTACCTCCGTTGCCGAAACCCTTACCGCAATCGTCGTTTCAACTTTTCAGGTTGCGATTGCGACACAGCTAGCTTGCGAGTGGCGAGGTGACCGGTGTAGTACAGGTTACCCAGTAATTACAACTCGCCTCAGTAATATTCACAAGGATCGAGGGAGGTTGAGATCGGGAGGGTTATGGAAGAAAAGACATTTAGGACGATTGCTCGAACTTGTTGAACGTACATCATCCATGAACGAGAGATTAAATTATCCAGCTTTGTTACAGTGTGGTTTGCACGGATCTTAATGACGTTGCCAGCCACTCTCCAGACATCATTGTGGAAGTGGCGCATCCTGACATCACGCGGCAGGCAAGTGGCTCCAAAAATGTCCCTAATTTGTTGCACTAAATATTTTAATGGCAGGTTCATACGAGTCAGGTGGCTGTGCTCTCAGCGTCTGCATGCCTAGCTTGTTGTACCGTCGTACGCGTAGCTAAATATTTCTGAAACTTTATTAAGCGGGTTAGCTAGTGCCACAAGAGTCGGACACTTCTTCAACTGGGGATTGACATAAAACTCAAAACGCTGTGCATTTCTCAGTTGCCTAAATGGTCGCGGCAACGCAACAGGGCGCTGAGTTAAGCCGAGTTTACACGTTATTCATCTCAACGCGTGTGAGCAGAACAACACGATCTGTGCGTCAACTTTTTTTGTCGCTGTGTACACGTAGACGCGTCTCTAATTCAAATGAACGACGATGCACATTCAGTTATGCCATACTTTTTTTTCATTTCTGTTTGTTTATATATCTTGCACCTGTAGGAAGTCATATTCTTATTCCATAATCTTATAGCTTAATTTCAAGTGAAATAGCCCATTTTTAGCATAACTATTGCTTGATTAACTGACAGAAGTGAAATCAACCCACATCAATTAGCTTTTGATCAAAACAAACATGGCGTCCGTGCCTTTACAGCATTTTCGGATTTTGTGGTGTTATACGGGCTTACAGTGATTCTGATCATTGAAACGGGGAGGAAAAAGCGTTTGTATCGATTTGTTTATGAGCTGTGGACGCTACAAAGGGTAAATTCAGTATTTATAGGTTTAGTTTACTGAACTTGACTGATGCAGCGAGTTAAAAAAACGGATGTGCTTCATCCTTCAACCTCGCGCTTTCACCGCACCTCCTCAACACGCCGCGTCCGCCAGTTTGAGCGAGCGCGTTAAGATTAATGACGTGTGACCTCGGCTTTAGGATAACACGTCATTTGATTCTCGTGTGAACCTGGCTGACAGGAAAAGTATCTTAGAAATTTCTACCTCCGCCAAGGAGGTTATGTTTTCGTCGGGTTTGTCTGTCTCTTTGTCTATCTGTCACCAAATAGACTTAAAAAGTTAAGGACAGATTTTGACGAAATTTACAGGGATTGTTAGGTATGTTAGGAGGAACAGATGATTAACTTTTGGTGAAGATCTGTCCTTTCGTTTGTTTGTCTGCCTGATTTTCCCTCAATGCCATAACTCAAAAAGTGATAGACGAATTTTTATGAAATTTACATGAGTTGTTAGATACATCACAACGAGTAAATGACCAAATTTTTATAACAATCTGTGCGTTCGTTAGTTTGTCACTGTTTTTAATTTCATGCTCGTTAGCAAGTTATTACTCAAAAAATTATGTAGGGATCTTTATGAAATTTATAGGAGTTGTTAGTAATGTTAAAAGATATAAATTATAAAACTTTGGTGATAATAGGTTGATCCGTTTGTGAGTTTGACTAATGTTTGTCAGAATGTTTACTAGCAGTATAATTAAAAAATTATGAACGGATCTTCAAAAAATTACTGAAGCTGTTAACACTTTTGAATCGTAACCGTTGTCTTGTTTGGCGGAGGTTTGCGCTCTCAGAGTGCTCTAGTTATTGTTGTTATTGATAGCCACCAAATATCCTGTAACGTTCAGTAATATTACAATAAAGCAGGCTCATCTGAATGTCGTGTGAGGTCGCTTCGAGAAATGCCAATCTATGAAGGCTGGTTCACACGTTAGTCTTTTCAACATGTTGCCGCCGCTTATTGTCCAAATGCATTGCTATGGAGCCTAAACAGTAGAAAAGTGTTCAGCTTCCAGAGCTCCGCTTCGCTGTACATATGAAATTCCGTTGGAACTTCGCCAACAACACTTGCTCAATCCCACTTGTAGACTAATATTTTATTTTTAGTTGATCATTTGGTAGACACACCGCTGTGTTTCAAAGAATATAACAAACATTCGGGCAGTTAGCTGAGCGAACGCGTTCAGACAAACGCATGTGAACCGGCGCGGCGGCGGCGTCACTCGGCATCCAAATGAGCGAGTTTCCTCAGGTACGCGTCTGAATGCGTTGCTGTGTCCGCATTAACTGCACAAACCCTCAAAACTGAGTTCGCATTCAGTCCAAGTTGGATTAGAGTTGAAGGCTAACACTTCAGGAGCTTGTTAGATGATACAGTGATGTGTTCACGAAGGCTCAACCAAACCTTCGGATGATCAGCTAAAGTTGTTCATTTCACCATGGTGTGAACCGCCATCAAGAGAATCATTTTATTGGAGCTTGCCCCATTTGTGATGATTTTGGCTTATATTTTCTGTAACAACTGGTGCTTGTTGATATTTCGGCTTATATTTTACAGCAACATCTAAGCTAACATCTCTGAGCAGCATTAAGGCTCATATTTCACTTTAAGGAACACTATTTTTGACCCCGTTTCGTGCTTGCTGCTTTAGACTCATATTTAATAACCAACACAACATCTTTTGGTGCTAGCTAACAATCATTATTTCAACTCATACATCTATAACATTTCACAATATGAAACAGCACTTCTACTAGTGACTGTCAGCATTTGGTTTTGTGTATTACAGTACGGGGAAAAGTTTCTGGCGAGCGCCCATTATCTGATCGGATCCCCAACAGCGCTGGCCGACGCTGGCCTGGAGCTGCAGCTGCGGCACGCAGCCGCTGCCGGGCCCTATGGGCTGTACCTACCAGCCGGCGCCCTGTGGGGAGGAGCTGACATTCGAAAGATGGCCGACCTTGGCACACTGGAAGTAAGCAGCTAGTTATATTTAAAATTTAAGCCTCTATTCAGGACAATTGGGAGCCAAATAAGGGAAGAAACACGGGATATATAATGTATGTAGTAAGTTAAGTAAAACGGGGGATATAAACACGGAGGATCACCACGCATGGGAATAACCGATCAAAAAAGAAGGAAAAGAACAGAAAAAGGAAGGAATCGAAGAGAGACACAGAGATAATGGCTTCCTGAAGTAAACATTGGCAACAGTCGCGCTATACATAGATTACTCTAAGTATCCACAGACAGTGTACAATAATACAGAAGTAGTGGAGGTAGTGAGTTACTAGCCGGATTCATTTGAAGGGTTAAGTCGAGGATCTTAAAGCCGTGCGTATAGACGAGCAACATCTTCGCTGACTTCGACCAGACAAAACTGTCGGATCGTCAAGTTTGGCTCGACATTTCAGTGCAAACGTAGCAAGGATGATTAACGGGACAAGTTAGCGCACGCACGGCGGACGGACGAAGCGATGACGTCATAAAAACTTAGTACGTTTATCAGTAGCTATTTTGCATAATTTCATTTCATTTGAGCCTCCAGAGAGTCCTACAATCATTCTAGTTCCACAAAAATATGTATCAAAGAATCTAAAAAAAATTTTTTTAGCTCTCTGAAGCATAATATTTGAAAGAACGTTGGTTGAAAGGCTTGTACAAGAGCAGATGAATTCAATGGCAAATACCCGCATGTATCAGAAGCACTTTTAGAGCCAAGTTTATCTTCTTTATAATGCAATAAATCAAGTGAGTTTTATCGAGAGTAATATGGTATTCTAAAGATGGATTTATATGAGTGAAAACCGCAATGTTTACGATTCATTTTCGTCTTCTACCAGTGATCTGCTATCCTCTATAATTGCAAATTGCTGCAGCAAAAATTGAGTCAGATGCGAGCGATTGAACCTCGAAATAGAAGAACTTCTTTAACAATAGAGAAACATTAAAGGACAATAAAATTACTTTCCTTCGGTGAAGTAATATTAAAGCAAAATTTTATATAGAAACACAGAAGCCATACAATTGCTCGGTAAAATTAGAAAAAAAAACATCAGCTGCTATAACTACGCTGCGCACGTTACAGCGGAGTTGGAGTACAACAGGAGGGGGGCGTCCGACTAGCGTTAACTAACTTGCAAAAAAAAAAAAAAACTACCTAACCGTATTCCACATATACCTAAACTGTCTCACTGAATGATGATGTTGAAACTGGCGAATGGTAAATCCAAAATTTTTCCAATGATGCTGTAGTTTTTACGGTTAGGAGAGGCGGATGTGTTAACGACGCGTACGCGATGGCACAGCTTAGGCTAAAACATTTTACCGATACTCTCCGACCGGGTGCGTGCCTCTTACGGAAAAAAACAACCTAAATAATAATAATAATAATAATAAAACTTTATCCTTCAGAGAGCTAAATAGTTTGTGGATGCTTTGATATATATTTTAGTGCAACTATAATGATCGTAGTACATGTAGGACACTCCGGAGGCCCAAATGAAATGATGGAGAAACAATGTAAAATAGCTGCGAATTACCGTACTTGAACTTTATGACGTCACACGCCTCATTTCCCATGGTGCGCTACAGCTTGGCTCCGCCCCCTGGGTTAACCTGTAAATCTCATAATCCTCGCACACGTAGCGGGGGAAACGTTTTTGCAGCGGCACTGTCGTTGGGTAAAATTTTTAGAAGTTGCATGGAACAGAAATTGCAAACATTCGTTTAATAAATTCTATTGCTTGTTTACACTCCTGCTTTCTAGCCAACGTGCATAGTACTCAGCAACTGAATGTTTTGTGCTATCTTTTAGATTCTAAACAAAATTTTGAGATGTAAGTTTTCTGCGGCTATCATATCGTTGTAACCTGGAGTGCTGGAGATAAATGCATTTTATACTTTTGACATTGCAAGTGCAATCGCCACCATTTAACGTAAACTTTTGAGAAAAAACGGAGCATTATATACTATAGTAGTCAACAGATAATAGGAAAAATTGGACTGTAAGTTACGTTGAATTGCCCCGCAGCTGCGAAAAAGATTTGCCTCGACGCATCCTGCTGAACTCGCTTTTCAGGCAACTTCTTCGCCGAGTCTGGAGGAGCATTTGAAGCGAAATGCCACTTTTGACAATTTTTGCTTCTCGTCTGCATTGGGCTTAACAGTCTGTCGTGAATAATGCGCACGTACAACAGCTTCTAACAACCTCTTATACGCAGTTCTGGGTCTGACGTGAGCAACAGTTAGGCCTATTCGCCATCCAGACCATATAATTATAGTAGCCGTAACATTAAAAGAATGGTAACACCAGTTAAGAAATTTGTCACAGAAATTAGCTGACAGTGCTTTTCCTCTCTTCCGGGACTTACGATCTGTATCCCACTGCAGCTACCCAGGTCGCAGTTCGATAGCGTATTCTTCACGAGATCGCATAAGCAATATAAGGTCCACCGTACTGGCAACGCTTCCCTTCTTTCACGGTACGGTTACCATATCACCAAGATTATTAATTTAAGGTGAACCGACAGCCTCTTTCGTGTGAGCACTGTACGTGCGATAACGCAATATTGTCATCATTTTCTTACAGAGCCTCAAGGTAACGATGAAGAAGCACCCTACAAGTTTTAAGCTCAACAGCCCCTTGAAGGAAATCAACGACAAAGTGTCGGCATCCGCAGAGACTCTGTACGACGGGCCGGTGCGTGGACTTTGTCCCTTGGCTCCCAACAACGTCAACACGATGGCAGCTGCCGCCATGGCGGCCCATAACCTCGGTTTCGACGGTGTCACGGGCTGCATTGTGTCAGATCCTCAGTGAGTGTCAGTACTAAACTAATAAAGGCGGGCTCACACTACAGTCTAATGTTCCTCGTACAGGACAAAACATCCAAATATTTTGTTGCTTCCTGGCACCAACAGAGAACACAAATTTCTGAGTTCTGATTCACTGGAGGTTTGAGGCGACGACCGAAACTTGACAAGTAACATTTGCCGAGCCCGTGACACGAAGGTAACGTGTTACCTTTTCTTTTGGTACAGAAAAAATTGTGCTTGTAAGGACGCAACGAAATTCTCGAACGTTCTGTCCTATTTACGGAGAACAAAAGACCATAGTATGAACCTGGCTTATGCACTTCAACACAATTGGCTTGTTCACCCAGAGCCACATAGACACTCCTCTTCTAGAGAGCCTCGGTTCACCGGCCAGAAAACGTCACCAACTTAGGGCTCGTTCTATTGGCTAGTCAAAACCGACTTAAGCCACGCTCACTTCTCCCAAGTTTCGGACAGGTACCTTCGGGTCGTCCCGTTCAATTGAAATTCTGGAGTTAATCTTGAATCAAGTACAGATGAGACGAACGGAAACTCCATCACGTCCCGTAAAGTGTTGCTAACAGCTGTCTCAAGCGTATTTAGACTGCTTTCAATACCTGAAACTCGCTACACAGGAACGAAACAAAAGCTCTTGTCTGACGATTCAAACGAGTGGACTTGGCTGAACTCTACTTTGAACGACACAACCGAACGAGCGCCAAGTTTCTCTCTCAACTGCGTTATTCCAGAGCACGAAACCGACGGGACAGGGCGGACGTGTCTTTTTCTTTTCTTTCTTTCTTTCTCTCTGACGGCGTCACTACATCCGTACAACAACGTATTGTAGAACGCGTCGTGTGGACTCTCAATGCCTGCTCGGGACTAAAATAAGGGCGAGTGCTGAAGAGTTCCATAGCTGGATATATGTAATTCTTTCATAAACTAGACTTACTAGAGGATACCTTTGACGGTAACGTCAGTTGAAGAATAAAATCAAAAGAATGTTAAGCCAAACCACTCGACTAAACTTGTCTGGCACTCCAGACACGGATGTCGGCCTCGTCTTGGTTATTCGTGTTGCAGGTGTTAAAAGCAGGTCATATACGCTTGAGACCAGTGGAAATTCCATTTTACGAAGCAAGATTGAGTTTTTTTTTTAAGTTTCGAGGGTAATCAATTTAGATTTAGAGCCTGAAACTCTACTAAGCTGGGCGCACAGGCAGCCCACACTTCCGAAACTCCGAGTACTTAAAATCTGGAGGGTTTAATTTCGCCGCCCAATTGATGGAGCTCCTCAAGATTGCGATCGGACTCCTTCGCTTCCGATTCTTCGACTTCCGTTAGTGCAAAACAGAATTCTATAAATCTACGAACATTTAAAATTTTTTCGAACTACGGTTATACCAGTCAGTGTCCAGTGTAAAAAATTATAGCATTCATGCCCGTTGTTATTCTTTCCTTAAGACTGCAAGGTAACTTATGTAAGAATCTACTTCCATTTCGGATACCAAATGAACCATGAACCCGGTTACTTCAGTCAGTTATGATCAGGAAGCAAAGAATTAAATGGGAGGACTCAATAGGACTAAAATAAAACTTAGCTGTGACCGCACGTAGCAAATTTACATCATATCGACGAGTCGAAGTATTTGAGTATGGGTCCTCAGACCTTCGTATGCTGTTTTCTTCAACATATCACCGTATTTTTTTATTTATTTCATTCAATCTCCCGCTCATGACTGGCCAGCTACTTGAGCTGCAAAATACCGTAAAATGTTGTCGCCAAGTACAGGAAGTCCGATCAATAGGCAAGTGTTACTGTGGTTTCTCTCGCGTACAGAATTGGCTGTAATGGTGCTTATATTGGCTGGTAAGGAATAAATATGTTCTGTGACGATAACTGTAACCTGAATATGAAGTGTAAACAAGGCTCCAATCAAGAAAAGGAAGTTAAATCAGGTCGCCGAAAGGGAACAAATTCGGCGCTAGTGCTGTGAAAGTTTCCATTAGTATGCACTGTAATTTTTTATTGATAATTTCTAAATAAGTATATATTAACTTAATTTATTTATGCGCTAGAAATGAATTTTGTATTTAAGACGATTTTTCTGGTTAAATTAGATAAAATACTCGTAGACTGCTCAGCCATGGATACGATGATGACGTCACTTTTTGGTGCTAATTTCTCGTGAGTCCTCCCGTCACGGTCTTTGCTTCCTGGGTATGATCACCGTTCTTTCCCAACATCCTAAAGTTGAGAGCCATTAATTCCACTCATCGGGCGTTATAACTGTCTCTCCGTGCCGTTAAACCTCGCACAAGCACCAGTCATCGAATGGGCCAGTTACCAGTAACTGACAAATAGGTACCCACAGATACAAATAACCCTCTTTAGGTAGTTTTATTATCTAGGCTCACAATTTTTTAGGCTCATAAATTGTTACCACCAGGTATTTGATATATGTTGACCTGATTCAAGAGTACATATACTGGGAAGTAAAAACTTTGAGCTTAAATAATAAAACGGTATAATACAATGGGGCCCATATCGAGTAACTACTACCTATGACTAGTCAGTGCGAGTCAAGAGTGTTTGCAGAAAATTAATACCACTACAAATTCCTACAGTAGTATCTGCGTTTTAGCTATTCAAGGAATTATGCTCTTCACCATAAAAATAAGATTCCTCATTAAGGCTTCGACTAGGAATCGTTTTCGTTGCGATGATGCTGCGTTTTCATCAGCTTAGCTAAGTCAAACGGGCTAAAAATGTTAGCAAGTTGTACTTTACTGAAAAAAAACTGAAATCCAAAATATTTTCCAAAAATATTACTGATAAAATTATTTATTACAATATACTACTCAAATTATACTCATTGGCAAAAACAAAACGAAACTTAAAAAAGTCCTTCATATCATTTAATTCTATTTCTGACTTTTTTTCACTTCGACCAATATTTTATCAACACAGGAAGTCAACTTGCTATTACAAGCGAAGCATGGCATGAAACCTCCAAAATCATCTTCCACAGTTCAGTTTTACTTGTAAATTGGCGTCCGTTCTCATAAACATTGCTTTTCACTATGGACCAAAATTCTCAATTGAGGAAGGGGTTAGATCTGGGTTCTATGGCGGCTAACCAAGAGTTGCTCTTCTGTGATATCTTGATCTACATGCCATCGTATGATCATATGCGATGCGTGGCTTGGAATACTGTCATGCTATAATGAGGTTTCTATTGCTGTCATCAGTTTGAATATTGAATCAGGGTACAAAATTATCTAGAAGGCAAGCACAATAATTTTCAGAATTCGTTTAGTTGATATCTGGGGAAAAATTTTTTGATCTAGAGTTCCCGCCTAAAACATAACTTCACAACTCCCTCGCAGCTGCTTGCAATGCAAAACAGAGCCCGTTCGCCCTTATAGCAAGGCACCCTCGCCTCCATCTGTCAGGGTCGCCAAGTACAGCCCGTGCCTTGTCGGTCCAAATGAATTCGAAAATCAGTTTTCAGATATTTTGTTGCGGATGAAAGTCTCGTTTGACAATGATTTCACTTAAAGGAGGACAAATTGTCGATGTCCTCTGATTCGCCGTTTTATTCAGATGATGACTCCGGATTTCTTTGGATACAATTGTGACCCTGGAGTGCTCGAAACTAGTCCCTTATTGGTGCAATGAGGCGTGTTTTGGGGATAAAGATATTGTAATTTTCCTTAATTCTCTACGTGTTGCTTTAGGTTTTCACACTTTTGCTTCCGTCGCTAAACTTTACCTTTGTTAACAAGACTTTTCACCATACAATGAACATCTTTGACGAATTTTCAAACTTTTCAGTTTAGGTTAATCCATACTGAATACTGTGAATAGCATCACGATTTCAGCCTTCTCAGATATTGTTAAAAACTTTCCTCGTGCCATTTTTGCAAATTTTATAAACTTGCAGAAATTTTGTCCCACTGGATATGTCTGAAATCTGAAATAAAATAAATGCAAGATAAGTTCAAGCATAAATTTCCAAAATTCTCATATAAATCATGCATACTTAATTCATTCTAGAAGTCGCTGTTCAATTCTCATCCCAAAAAAGGATTGACATGTAAAAAACACCTCCTGCAAAATACTTTTGACTCGCTCTGTAGTCTGTAGTACCCAGGAAGCAAAGACCGTGACGGGAGGACTCACGAAAAATTAGCACAATAAGTGACGTCATCGTCTCGTCGACGATTCTATGGCTGAGCAGCCCAGGAGTATTTTAACTAATTTAACCAGAAAAATTGTCTCTAATTGCGAAATTCATATCTAGCGTATAAATAAATGAAGATAAGATATACTAATTTAGAAATTACCTATAGAAAATTGCAGTGCATGTTGGTGGAAACCTTCACAGCGCTAGCGCCGAATTTGTTGCCTTTCAGCGACCTGATTTAACTACTTTTTCTTGATTGAAGCCTTATTTACACTTCATATTCAGTTCACAGCGCTCTTCACAGATTATATACATTCCTTATCAACAAATATAAGCACCATTATAGCCATTCTGTACGCGAGAGAAACCACAGTAACAGTTAGCCTATTGCTCGAACTTTCTGTACTTGACGGCAACTTTTTTCGGTATTTTGCAGTTCAAGTAGCTGGCCGGTCTTGAGCGGGAGACTGAATGAAATAAATCGAAAAAATACGATGATATGTTCAAGAAAACCATGTACGAAGGTCTAAGGCCCCACACCTAAAACACTTCGACTCGTCGATGTGATGTAAATTTGCTACGTGCGGTCACAGCTATGTTTTATTTCAGTCCTATTGAGTCCTCCCGTTGCATTCTTTGCTTCCTGCTGATGCCCGAGGGTCGGTACGCTAGTGTGACGGCAAAGGCTGATGCATAAATCACACGATACTTGACTTTCCACTCAAATTTGCAAGTGGGGCCGATGGCAAATAAATAAATTAATCAAAGAGCCAACTATTGTCGATGATGCAAGAAATGTGTTTTTCAGCAAGAAGCACAAATTTGTAGCTAGATATTAACTGTGGACCACGAAAGCCGAAGCTTGGGATACTTTAATGTTCTAAAAGTGACTAAAATAAATTTTGAAATTCACCAATGCCCAGTGCTAATGTACGTTTCTTTCTAACAGATGCATTCCTTGCGTCTGAAAAAGCAGTTTAATTTCTGTTTCAATCCGCTATGTTGACTGGAAAATATTTTATCGAGGTTTTATCAACTTGGCACCATCCTCACTTGCACGGAGTGAACATCCAAGGATCGTGTGGTCTATGGCTGATGTAATAGAGGGTCATAGTGCAGTGACTGATTACACCATAGATTGCAGTAATGAATTCCGGGGAATTAACCTAAGCTCATTAGCTTTTGCTTGTCCAGAACTTCATACAGGAGCTTTGGTTTCCAAACTTTGGATTGCGCGCAACAGGATTGAGTTTGCGGGAGCCTCAAAGGTAACCGGTTTGGGCTTAGCACCTGAGATTAGCTGCAAAGTGGCGAAATATATACAAACGACTGAAGCTCCGAACAAGTTGAAGCTAATGAACTTGACTTAAGCTGCTATATGACAGCTTAAGCTGACAGCTATAGTTCGTTGTCCATCATCTAGAATATCCACCTCTGTAGCTTAGCAAACGTATCTCAAAATGCATGGCCATTGGTCAGTGGTGATTATTACTGTTTAAGCATGTTAGATCCCGTGCCACTGTGCCACAAGTAAAATCATAAGAGCTCATTTTGCAGACTAACAGACCGGCACATTGTATTGGTGGATGCGAAGGGACGCGGAGGCTTCGCGGTAACGACGGAGCGCATCAACCCCGCCGCAGTGGGCGCGGTGACTGGCAACGCGACCTATAACTCCTTCCTGAGCAGCGTAGTGGCTGCGGGCAGGCTAGGGGCCGGAGTGCACCTGTGCTGATCACGTCCACGCCATGTACCTCATGAAAGTGTTGGTACGCGACGCCAAATTTGAACGGTTTCGTTTATTTCCATATAATTGTAAAGTAAAAATGTATGTGGCTGATGTACTGAAATCTGTTTGTTGGTGACATTCCCCGAAGTCAGCGACTTTGGAACCAAGAATACAGTTTCTCTTGGTCTTGATTCACACTGCATCGCGATGCGCTGTATGCAGTGAAAAGCAAAGGATATGACTCGCATTTCTTTTTGAACGGTCCTAAAATACCCAAAGACGATACATCTCTGCTGCGTGTGAAATGGTGAGTGGGACCTAAGAGTTTAGGTATTCACAAGCCACATATGAGTCTCAAACACTCAATGGGTACCTAATTATTATCTGGCGTTCAGTTTACAGACGCCTAACGACGCTTTGTTTTGCCTTACCTCTAAGACTATAAAGATCTGATGGTAAGAAGAATAAGAGACGTAATCGGTGTCTAGCGCTATACTGGACCAGTGGATCACGTTCAACACGAGTCTGTGTCCAGTTTCACCACCGCACCAGACGAGTTTGGCGTCCGTGAGACTTAAACTAGAAAAAATCCTGTATCAATCATAAACTGAATAATAAATCAACATAAAAGTCGTATCCACATTTAATTTTCTTAAAAAACTTTGATACTCTGTGTTCACGACGTCGATAGTTTTCCGGAAACTCGTGTTAACAAAATATTTGTGTCGTTGTCAATTACATTTTCTGTAGGCGGGTGCATACCATAGTCAAAAGCTGAGGAAACGAACGCAAAGGTACGGAATATTCTGCACAACTTCTTCCTACGCTCTTCACAGTATAGAGAATAGTCCCCTGGTCAAATAAGATCTAGCTCCGTTCTGAATACAGCCGTTGATACAATTACAGGCTCAACCGCATAACAGAAACAAATATGCTACCAATTCCCTTCACAATTAATATTAACTCGATATCTCTAATATATCTTATCATTAATAATCAGCTGTCGCGAGTACGAGAGGTCGAGAGCGTAATTTTGTACACAAACCGCCATTCGTATCGCAGACTTTGTTGAATTTACTAGCTGAGTCATGATAACACATTACCTTTTAGATATTTAATCTTATACTTTTAGTAAACATGAATGGTGATGCACGTAGATATCATTATGAATATTTTGTTTTATCGAGTAGTTATCGTAACAATGGCGGTATCTAAAATAACCTTGAGGTCATTTGATTATCGTACTATTTTCTTCTTCCAGTAGAACCACAAGATTTTGCGCAGAATTTTCCACGCATCTGCGTAATATTTTACAGTTCTTGACTATCGTGTGTCCGTAGCTTAAGTCCGAGTCATTAACATTTCTAGAGAAAAATGTTAACCATAGATTAAACCATATGGCTTGACTGACACTGAAATTGGGTCTTTCTCAAATAGGCCTTAAAGCAGATCTACGTAAGTGTTGATAAAATGAGTTCTATTAATCACAGAGAGCTCAAACAGAAAGTAGTTTCTTAGTAGTACCGCAAGGAAAATGTTACAAGGCAGGGCAAACTAATTCACCATTATACCGCATATCATAAGTGAGCGATTAACATATCTGCGGATACCGAGAATAATAGAATATTTGTCATTTCTTCTAGGAGCGTTAAAATTTATTTGAGAAAAAATGCTCACATGCATGCTACATGTAATCCAATTTAGTATCCCTTAAAATTGAATTCTTTCCACAGACGGATTGGAAGCAATAACCCTAGAACCGAGAAACATAATGTAGGTATGTAGAGCTTTCGGCAGAGCTCTTTCTAATAGCCGCAAGAATAGGAGGCCAAGAAAACCCACTAATGCCTAAGAACTGAATAAAAACCATAGACTTACCACAATGTGAGATTGCATTGGCAGCCATGAAGTGAAAAGGCTTGGTTAACCACGAGGTAAAGATACCAGAGAAGCCGTGAAAAGATCTTGAATCACGTTTTCGGTGCGGAAACAACCTTTCACGACTGGAACCATCGCAAACTGCATTTGGTGATTCTCAATGTTATTTCACCTGGTTGTTATGCTATACAACTTCATGGCTGCCTATGTTACACCCAGGGAGTAATAATAACCATTACTCCCTGATTGCACAACTTCCTGGTGCTTGTGTTAAATCACTTCATAGCTGCGTATGTAAAGTCACTTCAAGGCTACCAACGCTAGACCATTTCATGTTTGCCAATACTACACCTCTGTTAGATGCTCGGACGAGGCTGCGACACAATTGACACTGCTATTGCTCCTGGGCAATTGAGGAGCTCTGCACTGATTTTCTCGCTTAGCGAAAAGTAACACTCCCGGTTTTATCGAATAATTTTCATTAACAATTGCGTAGGCTGCTTAATTACTTGACAGTTGATTAAGATAAAGCTGGATTTATCACCAAATTCAGGGGCCTCTGTTTTACAAAATGAGACTGTTCATTTTCCTGTTGGAAATCCATTTTTTATTATTAGATATATTGCCTTACCATCCCAGAAACAGTGGAAATTCATTAGTTTACTGAAAAACTAAAGGGTGTTTTGAATACTTGCTTCACGATTTCGCTACAAATCCTGTATTTTTGTGAAATCGTTGTTTATACAAGTTTTGAACTCAAGTGCAAGTTTAACAATGATTAATGGATGTAAAAGCAGTGGGTAAAATGTCCTAAAGGAAGCATGATGTAATGGAACAAAGTATGAAAACATGTCTCTCGCAGTGCGCGGCCTGGCCTACGTGGATATGGCCTCAAGCACGTTGACCTTAGAGGAACCACAATCTCCACGAGCTCCATGGGTCAACATAAATTTGAATTCATGGCATACGCGTCCTAAAAAATTTGTACTGAATGAAAAGCTGAGTCCATGACATACCTTACATATACTTTTTTAGTAACATGTGTTAAAATGAAACTTGTGTCCATGACATGTACCCTTTTCGTCCACGATGTTTATTTCTAAAATTTGTAATAAAATATATAATTCAGCTTTAACATATGGTTTAATTTCCATATGGTGCGTAAGTCATCCAATCGTAATTTAATTAGGAAGGATTTTTATCACTAGTGGACCCGTGCGTGAAAAAAATCACGCAATAATCGATATGTTCGCTTAATATAGGCCGGTACGGAATTTCCTCTTCTCGGACTTGCCTCTTCATTTTCTTCATTGATCTTTTATCGAGCTTTCATCCTTAGGAGGTCTTTTCTCTGACTTGCCATTCTCATATTTTCCCGCTCACGCTTATTAGCAGTTCTTATTACCTTCTGTAACCTTGCTGCTTCAAGTCTTGACACTGTGTCGCATAGTCGCTTCATCTCTCTCAATTAGAAGCACGTTTTTGTATTTGAGACTGCAATAGTCTCGTTCTACTTTTACGTTCCCTATGCCCCAGTCTCCTTCTTCTTCTTAAATGTCTGTCTTCCATAGAGAGAGGCAGAGGTAAAATCTCGAGTAAAGCGCTGCAACAAACTTGAATGCAACTCCAGTCATGCATATAACTCTCGACTTTCACGTGTCTGGACTTTTACGAACGTTATTTTGCGGACCTATCTCAAATTTTAGCAAATGTGTTCACTACTCTCGAATATTAAGATTTGTCCAGTATTTTAACGTTTTCGATAAGTAATGTATTATTTAACATTGTTTATTGTATAACACCAACTTCTTGAGTAATTAATAGACATGTTATCAATTGCTTTTGTATATATTTCCTTTATGGTGTTGCGGAATAACGAAAAATTTATTCTGGCTAACTTAAACATAGTCCGCGCTTCATTTGGTCCCCATCTCTAGTAAAAGTTGAGAGTTACATGTACACTAGCGGGCAAAATAAGAGAACGAATTTCATTTTTTTTTTAAATAAAGGTTAACCATGTAGAGTAGGTTAATGAATCTTTGGATGGGGCCCTAAGGAATGTATTTACAATTTTTTTGAAGATCCGTTCATAACTTTTTGAGTTATACTGTTAACAAACGTTATGACTAATATGAGTCAAACATACAAACGAACCAAGTTGGCAACCGATCTGCGCCAAAATTTGATCATTAATGTCTTTCACCATTACTAACTACTCCTGTGAATTTCATAAAGATCCATTCATTAGTTTTTGAGTTATTATGCTAACAAGCATATAATTAAAAACGGTGAGAAACGAACGAACGGACCATTACCAAAATTTGGTAATCTACTCTTTGTTATATACCCAAAATCTCATGTTAATTTCATCAAAATCCATTCATAACTTTTTGAGTTATGGCATCGAGAAAAATGACGCAGACAAACAAACAAACAAACGGATGGACATATCTTCACCAAAAGTTAAACATCTGTTCCTCCTGACATACCTAACAATCCCAGTAAATTTCATCCAAATCGGTTCATAACTTTTTCAGTTATCCTGGTGACAGACAGACAAATGGACAAACAGACAGACAGACAAACAAACACAACGAAAACAAAACCTCTTTGGCGGAGGTAATAATATTGCTGTATGTAGGTATAGCAGCTCTGCTTTTGCCCCGTTCAATGTGTTACAAATTATTCGATGCCTGATTGCGCTTGAAAAGGAACAATATTGGAGCTTCTGCCGTCGTCAGGTAAAGCGATTTGGGTTGAGCACATTGTACTCTATTCAGAGTGACGAAACCAACGCTCTCGTCTGAAGTTTCAAAAAATATCGTTTAGTAAGGTCTCACTTTACCAACCTAGGACTTTTTGATAAATATCTATTAATCTGAGGTTTACAAGACAGGTTATCTAGCAAAAACTTGTCATAACTCAGAAATGAATCCAAGGGATACAATATCTGAAGCACAGTTTCAACAATGGCAGAGTTTTAACAAGTTTTAAAGATAAGTGAGTGAGTGGTGAGTGATATACAGCAGTAGAAAACATTGAGAGAGACGTTTTGGCTGATAAATCACCAAAACGGGACCTGTAATAATAAAGGCTGAGTAAATTAGCGAGGCAAAGTGACTGTACGGTCCGTTTCAAATAACCTTTTCGCCATCAGTTTCTCGAATTGCTAAAAGTACCCTGTAAGTGGATTGAAAATAACATTCAAATATAAAAGTCAGTTGTATGCAGGTTTTGTATAAGCTTCATGAAATTATTTGTCAGGAGAAAATATGTGGACAGGGCCGGAGTTATGAGAGGGCATTGAGAGTGGAAGCCCCTGGACAATGTTGAGGAGGGGCACCTGTGGAAGAAAAGGTACATAAAAACGTGGTATGTGCATACTTCATAACTCAACTACAGCTATATGTAGCCTGATGGACGCTCGGCCGAGCTTCCTTTGGTAAAAGAGGCCCCAGCTTAACTTGGAGTGAACCTCCATTGCTTAAAAGGGCCCAACTCAAATTTCATTGGGCCCCATCGTAATTAAACTGAGCCTCCTTTAGTTAAGGGGCCTCAGCTTAGCTTGCCCTCAAGCCCGGTTTGTTAAGGGACAACTGCACCCCAACTTTCAGCAGGCCTCCCTTAGTATTAATACGGTACTGAACATGCCGTAGAACAAGAAACAGTGCTCATAAATATCAAATACATGATCAAATCAAAAATGGTTGATTCGCAATATAGTATTAATAATTTTAATATATGATAATAATTTATTCGTATTTTTCTCTCATATCTTCTAAAGCTGATATGATAAATTTCAAGGAAAATATCAGTATTAGGAAATTAAAATTTTAGGTCACCTTGGATTATTGGGGGGCCAGGCCTACCCAATAAAATTATTAGGGGGCCCGGGCCTCCAGTCCCCCCCCCCTGTTCCGCCGCCCCAGATGAAAGAATAGAATGACGTATCTTTTCTTCTGGCCGGCGTCCATGGCTTTTTCCCTCCCAGTGTCATACAGTCAATATCTGCAACATGGAAATGAAACTTTCAGGCCATGAGTGCATAAGATATCATTTTAACAATGCACTTTGCAGTCACTTCGGATCCATTCAGGCAGGAATAAAAAAGAAAAAAAAAAGAGAAGCATCTTATTGGAACGACCTCGTTTGTAAAGATGTTTGGGGAGAAATGACTCTGGTCACTTGCAGTAGCTATCAAAGAGTGTAATCCTATGACATTTCCAAATAAGTCTATTGTGCTGCAAGATGCCTGCACCCTTCCGCTGATCTGTTAATGTAAATGGAATGCAAATACACTGCGGCGCCTCCATTCATACCTAACTTAGATCAACCATGGGGCAAGATTTATATCAATAGCGTTCATCGACTTTCGCTACGCTAAACATATACATATTGATCGTGTAGTTAACATATATGCCACAATCTCAGTCTGTATTCCCTGGTTAAGCCTTAATTTGGTGCAATGTAGCTGGTATCACATACAGCGATGCATGACCAACATGAGCGAAAAAAAACCTGCATGTTCAGTAACTGTGAAATGTAGATTGATGGGAGTTTTGAGCGGACTTAGCTTGAAACAAATTCGAGTTTTTGTGGTTTGATTTGGCATCTATACATCTACGATTCTCATTTTGAGAGCCGTCATATTGAGATGCTTCTAATTATATGTAACTGAAAAAAATTGTGGCCTTCAGTTATTATTGTTTCTCTACGCCCATAGTAGCACCTTGAGTTCCGGTTCCCAAAGATGTGCACCGTCCCATGGTCAGACGCAGGCAGCAAAGAATGCAAAAAATTACGCTCTTTGCTTCCTGGTCACACCAGCCAACGCCCTTACTGATGAACCGATGAAACTGAAATCATCACACGGAAATCACCTTTTATTTCAAAACAAACATGGCTTACTTCGAGTAGGTACAATATTTGGGAGTTTTCTAGTGTTATGTGGGGTACAGTGGTTACGATCAAACTGCAGACAAAAAATGCATTTATTATTGACTCGTTAATGATCCGTGAATGCTAAAAGAGGAAAAATCGACGTTCTTTCCTTAGGTTTACCAAAGTTGCTTGAAGGAGCACGCTGAAATAGAAGGACGCACTTCGTCCTTCACCGCACTCCCTTCCAACAACTGAAAGTGCGGCGTCCATCATTTCGAGCGCACACATTGAGATGACTGACGTGTGAGCTCGGCTTAAGAATGTTAAAATGTTAGCCGTCACTTCAGTTGGCTCAGTAAGTGCCGCTGCTAGGTAAATTTAGGACATCTCTACAAACTTGGAGGGATTATAGCTCAGATTTCACTGCATACGTGTGCCCCTTAAATGGATGCATCTACACAATCAGACGGGGAGATGATGAAACTCATTCTTGTTACAAGCACATACACAGCCTCATGCTGCACCGGATTGGGACGTGACTTCAGAGAACGCATTCATTTCAGTGATCTGACTGCCAAGATAACTCGCTATTAAAGTCGCGTAAAGTTTGAAGTAACCGAACTTCTTGTATTTTGGGTGCCATGCGCTGTAGCCTGCTTCATATATTCGAAAAAATCGCTATTTTGTATGTAATAATTCTCTCATGCATTCAATTGATTGAAATTTATTCCGTAATAAGCGCAATCACTTGTAGTGAACTTTCCATCATCGGTTCACTACAGTTGAGCATCACAACAGCTGAAACCTCGTCCACGGACCGTGGACGAGGTTTCAGCTGTTGTGATGCTCCACTCCACTCACCGTGGACCACGGTGAGTGGAGTGAAGAACGGAGAAAATTAGACGATAGTAGGAGAGATGTTAGTAGGTAGAGAGGAAAATGGAAGAAAGGTGAAAACAGAAAAATAGGAAGAGAATGAATGACCGGTCAGTGCCGGTTTAGTTAGGGT
>LQNS02278096.1:15861545-15880111 GCA_001587735.2 Parhyale hawaiensis | reverse complement strand
GCCGCAGATTGAGTCGCCTATCCGCGACCTAGAACCCTCGCTCCCACGGCCCTAACACACGCACAACGTGCAGAATTAAGGTTCGGCGCACTATAACGCCTGAACCCCGGGCCGGACGAGGTTTCCGGTAACCCCTTGCCCAACCTGCTTCGAACCCCCGTCGAAGGGAGTCTCAAGGAAGGGTCCGGACGCAGCAGAGGGCGTATAAAGCGCCGTGGTCAAACAACTTCGGTCTGGTCCGGGGTGGACCCCAAGGCCGGACGGCTACTGTCCTGACTATGTTGAGACTTCCGGGGAGACCCTCACCACAACTTAATGTTGACCTCCTGGTTCGGCGAATGGACACCGGGAGTTACGGTCCTCCCTTCTAGTGTTGGTGCCATCTTGTGCGCATCCCAGGTAGGGCTCCCGAAGCCTTCAGAGAAGGATTGCCCTAGACATAGAAATGTCTAGGGAAGGAGGGGCTCAAGGGAAACCTACGGTGCAAGACTGCGCGGAAGCAGCGCACACGCTCCTTGGCATGATCCGTCAATAAGCGACCGACGACTATGCCAGTCAGCGCAGAAACCGCCGGAAGTTAACGTGGGACGTACCTTGTTCTCGCGCCCAGCGGCACATACCTGTGTCTTGACTGAATTCACAGTACAGGCCGGCTACTGCACGGAGTCCTATTCCAGAAGCAGTCCGGGCCGTCAGAACCAGTACAGCGACATCCAGCGTACAGGGTCACAAAACAGGGGGGCCTGATCGACAGGACTACATGTCCTAAGGCCCAAACTGTTATTTCCCTGAATCGGCGGACGCAGTCAGGGAGGGCCAGGACCCAGGACAAGCTCCATTCGTTTCGATGGAACTAAGGTCGGTTACCGACCCTAGCTCCGATGTAGACAACATCGGCGGGAGGACGGATTTAGTCAAAATACAAAATTTTTAATCATACTTACCTTCGATGGACCCCACTCATATTTGCAGGGTTAACTACTAGAAGGATAGGGCTTTCTTTCTGTATTTTTGTCATTCCTCTCTGACACTTCGTTTATGGGGAGAGGGGGTGTACATGATTTGCCCCTTGTTTCCGACGCGCACAATTTGCCCCAGTAGACTCTAGTTTTTATAGGCTATATCAATTCGTCATCAAATTAATAGCTCTATTACCAAAGACCTATTTATGTTGGGTGCAATTGATCGATCATTCAAAAGCTTAACCTAACTTAATGTTTTTCTTCAACTTTCCTCCTATTTCTGCGTATATCAGGTGCAAGAGCAATACCTCACAAAAGTTTAACTCTAGTTTCTGTGAGAATAGAGTTATCATGGTTTTACGCAAGCTGTTACACTAACAGGCACAAGTAGTATGTTAGTGCAAATCGTAAAGTTTACGCGACAATCTGCGCAGATATATTAAGACAACTTACAAAGAGCTACTGAGGAATCTGCTCTTCTACTTAGCTTGAGAGCAATAGCTCCCAAATTTGACTAAAAATAAACAGCTCCTGCACAGAAGACAAGAGTAGAGGCATAAAGTTAGAAGGATTTTACAGAAGTCCTTAAACTAACACACAAATAGCAGATTAGCAAACTACATGCAGTCTACTCAGTTATACTAAAACAGTTTTCAAAGAAATACTGAGGAGTCTTTTCATATACATATACAAGAGCAATACATAAGAAACTGTTCCATATATCTGAACAAAGAGACATAAATCTACTTACAAAGGGGCCTTACAATACCAACCCTCAATGGAACCAATGACAAGGGCTTACAAAATACAAAGAACCCCTAACAATGCTTTGCTCTAAGCAAACTAAGAATGGAGAACAGGATCCAAAGACAGGTTCACATTCTCAACTAGACCACTTTGAAAATTCAGGCCTACTACAGAGTTAGACCTGACATAAAGCAATGGGAGACCCATTCGGACTTCTACACAGCCACGTGCAAATGGACAACCCAGACGGTGAGGAACAAACAGTATTAGTGACTCCAAGCAAAAATCGGACTCACAAAAAAGTCAAGAATGCCCAGTACAGATAAGCCCACCTGCAGGTTATCTCTAGAAAGAAGATACCATAAGCATAAGAAAGATACTGTGGGCTTCTGATCACCTCAGTTCCAAGCCCAAACAATCTCTGGACGAAGAATTGTTCAGAGAAACAAGTCTAAAGACTGTGACAAACAGAAAGTCTCCTCCGGCCAGGACACTCCCCAGCAGAAACTACCAAAGCAAAGCCGGGAAATCCTGGACCGCTTAGCTCTCCAAAGAAACGCACAGGGTTGAAAGCCTCAGCTATGAGATAGCTCAAATAGCTATGCAAATCTACAATAAACAGCACAACAGACACAAGAAAAAAGGCACCAACATGGACCCAAAACGGTGGTCAAAATACAGATGTAATCTCAGACACAGTCAGATACTAAAAGTAAACAGCTTCACCCATCTACCTACCAGGAATGGTAACGAGCATCAGACGACCACCGAATCCTCTCCCAGCAAGTCTCAAAGAGCTCTCACTAGGACGACCACCATACAAACAATTCAACAAATAGTGACATGGGCCACGCCGCTGGATACAACCACAAAAGAAGGAAAGAAAGGGGAACCTAGTTTCCTTGGTCTTGAGCTAAGACTCCCAAAAGCGAGACACAGACACGATAGAACCTTTTTGCTGTTGGAAGTCATCTTAAATGTATCTTTCAACTCTACCTCAACTCTTGGACAGGTAGCTACTATTGCAGTCCATGGACTAATCATTAATAGACAATACAGCAAGTGCACTAGAGAGGGGAAAGAAGCACAAATTCCTCCACTTCCAACTTAGAGGGTGGTCCACATAGGGATTCTCAACTAGAAACAGATTCTATGTAATCTGCGCCTTAGTCGGTCATGAAGAAAAGACACCACAGGCTCTACATCCGAAGGACCTAGACATAACCGAAATTCCAAATACGGGAAGACACAAAATATCCCATAGGATTCCGATTGGTCCCCCATGCCTCAAACACCAAGGAGAGGGGTGGTAACTGAACATTGATAATGAAAATACAGAAACCAGTACAAGAGCAAGCCAAATGAAAATTCAGTAACGAACTTGGGATACAAATCCAATAATATTAATAATAAATAATAAGGAAGCATAATAAATAGCACCAACCTCTAGTACAGGAGCCGGAAAACCCTTCCGCTGCTAAAGTTGTGGGTAGGTCGTGCAAACGACAGAGGTTCTCTGACGTTAGTGAGCCACTGCAAGTAGTTGGAATGTTCCAATGAACACTTAAGGAGTGATGAGTGTTAGCCAGAGTACCTCTTTAGTTCTTTCAGGTAATGGGGGTGCTGCTGACATATCTGTGCTGTTTTTAAGGGCTGGGGATGGAGTAACCATTCATTGGAAGTTTGTACGTCCATATTTCGGCACGGATATGGGGTGTAGGTCATTTCCCTCGAGATGTGTTAGGCAGTGGGATGCACTGCCAGAGGATGTTGTGTCAGCGAGCTCTCTGGTGGTTTTCAAGAGAAAACTAGCTCACCATTTGGGTGATGTCTTATACGAGTATGTGTAGTGCTGATCGTTGTTCGCTTTACTTTTCTGTGGTTTCCCTGTTGATTTTTCTGGTAGCCAACCACGCACCTTCCAGCTGAGTTCTTTGGGGGCTTGTTTTGTGTGATTCCCTGTGCTGGCGCGTGGGTCTGAGCTTGCCTCCTTGGCCTGGTGCTCCCTTTCTTGGGGTGGCCCTGGCTGCAGGAGGCTGCAAAGGTGAGTCCAATCTTTCATCCCAAAACCCGTTCATATTCCTGACTATGGAATATGTCACTCGGTTAATAAGTGACGTCTGGAGGGAAAGGTGCCTACCTATATACTGGATGGGAGCTCTGCTGGTGCAGCTGCAGTGAATAAT
Source organism: Parhyale hawaiensis (assembly GCA_001587735.2). Lineage (NCBI taxonomy): Eukaryota > Metazoa > Arthropoda > Malacostraca > Amphipoda > Hyalidae > Parhyale > Parhyale hawaiensis. Next base: position 15,876,216 of record LQNS02278096.1, on the reverse strand, counting down.
CCAAGAAAAAATCCAAAGATTATGAGAGCTACCATGAAGCCCAATCTTACACTTACAGAAGAGTGGGACTTTACAATTTCGGCTAAGTCCAAAAAAAAAATCAGAGTACCTAATTCTGTCATTAATATGAGTCGGATCAACTCGGAATGATCCGCCTGACTAGAGAAAGCTCAAGGCATGCGAGTTGTGGTGCAAATGACAGAGGTACTCTGGATACAGCTCACTACTGCAAAGTGTTCATTCGAACATTCTAACTATTTCTGAGTTAGAATAAGTATGATTTAATTATGAAAATTTGTTTGATGAGCGTGTATCATATATGGTGCAAATCGCTGGTCAATGTGTTAGCCTAAGGAGCTGCTGCCCTTTTGCTTCTGAAACCCAGCCATGAGTCAGAAGCATCTATAATAATGTTTACTCTTTGGCTTATGAAATACCCCATGTTAGTATTTCTAGCCTGCAAGACTAGCTCTGTTCTAGCCAAATTCTAAATTTTGAAAGACCCAAACCTGCATCAATCTGAATGTGGAGACAACTTATATGAATGGCCTCATCTCCTGACTAGTCCACAATCATCCTGACTAATCAGACCATTCTTTTCAATCAAATAAGGTATCCATTAGAGATGCAGCCATAAGTCAATGCTGGCTTGGAACCCCAATTTCCAAGCAGCAGACTCTGTAACCAACTAAGAAAAAACTCAGCCCTTCAATGCCAGCCCTAAAGCCAGAGGAAAAAGCTTACAACCTAAATTTAGATCCAACAGAACCCGAAAAACCTATTGTCCCTCATCTCAAGAATCATCCTAAGACCACAAAAATGGGAGAATTCCCTTAGCCATTGACTACTTTGTGTCATGGCTCATTCTATATGCCCCAGAGCACGGCCCCTCGCCATTAAAGTATGTATTAATTGACAGGGAAAAACCTCTGTGTAGCAAAACTCTTGAAAAACACATCTATTTTACACACAAAATTATCTTTGGCCCCATTTGATAAGTCTGGGTGTCACAAACTCATTTCCAGGATTGATGTCTGCTTAACCAGCCATGCCTTTTATGAGACTTCTCCCCCAAGTCATTTCTTACTAATTGAATGATTTCTTTTGAAGCTGTTCAGAATAAGGCAAGTAGGATGGATTTCAGAAACTTGCTCAGAGTTACTGCTTCTTCTGTAGTTAGCAGGCCTAGTTTTTCCACATTTATAAGTCTTATAGACTACAGAACATGTGCCATAATGTTTGCCCAATGTAAGTTATGTAAGTGAAACCAGGATTTATTCAGGTTGGTGCTTCATATAGGATTGTGTCTCAATTGATTTTTTCCAATGTTGTTCTAAATAGGGTGAAATTTTGAATGTATTTCAATAAAGACCACTTCAGATTTATACAGCCATATCATCAATTGCACTTTGTATGAAGTAGTTACCTACTTTAAGTTGAACTGCAAATACCAGTTTGATTTTGTTGTAGTTTGATGAAATTTAGCACCTGCAACTCTATTGTAGCTACCACATTGGTTCTACCTATGCAGCTGATGAACATGATGCATACTGCAGTTACTTTGGCTAATAAGTCTATATTTTTCCATTCATTAGAATTCTTTTCATAGATCTTTTCTGTTTGATGGCTGTATCTGATCACAACTACATTGTTTTTCTTTTCTTGCCCAAATATTTCTGAATAAATCAGTTAGGTATTAAATTTTATTGTAGTTATCCACAAAAGATTTTGCTAATGTAGGTAAGGAAAAGGAAACCTTGAATAGCTGTAACCTGCACTACAGTCATATTAAAAAGAAGCAGCTGCATTTCGAAACAGCGAAAAAGTAAAGCACGGTAGAGATGGTACAGTTTAATTTTAGATGCTGCCATTAAATAGCAAGGACTCATTTTTGCTTGTTAGGTTACTGTTGTTTTGCCTTACATAAGTTTCTGTTTCAGGCCATGGATCAAAATGAGTTATCACTTGACATGTCAAGCATGGATGACCCAAACAACATTGTAGCCATGCCAGGGGATGGAGAGAGAATTCAACTGTCGGATGTAGTAGCTCCATCTGACATGTCAGATATTGCCATGGCAGACGTTACTGCTCTGAGAGTTGCAATGCCAGAAGATATCACAGATGACCTCTCCATTGGACTATCATCTGCTGGCTTACAGGTAACTAGCATTGGCGGAAGTGCTAATCTTGTCATGGCTAGAATGAGTCTGGCAAGCAATGCAAGAGTTCCTCTGAGCCACTACCACAACAGTAACCTTGCTGACCAGCAAGCGCAATTTGTGCATTTCACTGCTGCTGATAGCCTTGCTAAGGAACTTCACCAGACCAGCAATGGCTATGCTCTTTCTGCTAGCAGCTTGCCTGTGATGTCCAAACTCTCTTCTATTAGTCAGCAGACTTTGAATCACAGTAGAGAAATAAGTGTGTTTGATTCTAGTCATGACACAAATGAAACTGCAAAGACTTCCAGCTCTGCATGCTCTATTTCTTCTATGAAGAACGACACGAAACAAGATTCTCCCATGATAACCCTCGTGGCTAATGGAGATATGGATGCAGCTCCAGCTACTCTGGTGCATCATGTCAATGAAGATGCAGATCAATTGGTAAGTACCTATGCTCTAAGTGCTATAATGGGAGTCATGGCTTTCATTACTCTTTAGAATGAATGTAGCTATGGTCATATATAGGCTGCATTCCTATGGATAGGCAAACCTGTCAGGCACCAGACATGAGTTATATTGAAACTTCTAGTTGGGATGTTGTTAGAGGATATGTAAGTAATGACAATGCAGAAGTGATTGTAACTCTTTTTTTTTTTTTTTCTTTTCCTCTTTTTGCTCATGTAGTAGGTACCTATTTTTGTAAAAGTTCTATGACACTTCATTTTACATGATTGTCATTTTTGAATAGTAAATATAATTATTTGTGACACAAGCTTAAAATTTATCATTTTAGGCAGTTTTCATTCACCAGCAAGAAATAGTTGTGAGGTGCATGTGAACTTCAATGGAAGCAAATAGAACTGAGACATCTGCTCTCCTCCACACGGGCCATAACGAGGCTGACATCACCATACGGCTGAACATCAGATGGATAACCATCTACAAAGTCGTAGATGGAGGAAGGTGATGACCTCAAGGTTCAACCTCGTTTAGGTTCACTGTGTGTCTACAGCCAAGCAACCCACCTCAATAATGCTTGGGCCTCAATGTCCGACTTGCTTCGGCCTGCGCAGGGGAAGAGCAGATATCTCTTTTTTACTTCCATTGAGGCACACATGCACCTCGCCGCCATTTATTCCTAGTAAAAATTGAATAAAAAGGATAAATTTCAAGTTAGCATCACAGAAAATTAAATTTACTATTTAAAACTGACCACAAACATGTAAAATAATGTGTAACAGAACATTTGCAAAACCCGATAGCCTACCTACTATATTACTCATTATAAGCCAAAACTACCACCATGCATCCAATACCTTGTAACTGCCACAGTTAAGCAAAATCATTCTCTGTTTTCTTCATGCATGCTCTACTGTGTAAAAGATTATTATTGTGAAGTTTCAATTTTTTTTCAGAAATCTGCAACTGATGACAAGTCACGTGCTAATGACCATTGCTTCCTTTGTGGTGCCAAGTTGAGTGTCTCAGCTCGAGGTGCCGTGGATATGTTGAACTCGGATGTAAGTCTTGGGTTTAACTGTAAAAAGATGACCAGTCCAAACTTTTATCTCATTGTAATTTCTCATAAGCTGTTGTTGCTTATTCTCATGCAGAAACTCTGTGACTATGCATGGCCCAGTTACCAGTTTGGTTAACTGTTTAGCTGAATTTTCTTGTCATGGATGACTAGAGTACTGTACAGTTAAATCACAAATTAATTACCTTTGCCAAGGAAGTTATGTTTTTGTCTAGTTTGTCTGCATGTTTGTTACCATGATAACTCAAAAAGTTATGGACGTATCTTTATGAAACTTTCAGGGTTTGTTTGGCATGTTTATAGCTAGTAGCAGGTGATTACCTGTGGTGAAGATCCGTCAACTATTGGTATGTTTGTCGGCCTGTTTTTTTAGTACTATAGCCTAACTGAAAAACTTATGTGGGGATTTTTCTGAAATTTACAAGCATTGTTTGGTGTATCATGTAGTGTAGCTAAGCAACCAAATTTTTGTGATGCTTGCTTCTGTTGTTTTTTTTTTGTAAAATAACTTGAAAAGTACTGAACTGATCTTTATGAAATTTGTAGAAATTGTCAAGAAATGTTGATAGACATAAATGATCAAATTTTGGTGATGATCGGTTTGTCACTTTGCTTACCTATCTAATTTTTGTAAGAATATATGTGAGCCACTAAACTCGAAAAGTTATGAACGGATTTTTGCAAGAATTACAGTAGCTATTGTTACTGTCAAAAGGCACAAATGATTAGAAACTAGTAGTATTATTAGCTAACACTAGAAGGACTGGAAACTTGAACTGCCTGCAAGCACCATGAGCCATCAATTGCCGCCTTTCAACTTTTGAATCAAATATCTCCCACAAAGGGAATGAGGGGCATTTCAAATGTGTATTAAATTCATAAAGCGGGATCATACTATTTTTTCTTGCATCAACCTTCGACTCTCGTGAAATTTGCAGAAGAAAGCTGTACAAAAGCAATGCTTTTGGACACAGAATTTACGTATCTACCTGCAATACGGCATCAAGAGTAGGAAATAGCATGTGAGTGAAAGTAATCAAGATCCAATTGCTAATATAGCTACACCATCTAATGATGTGAAATAGTTAATTACCTACCTATCACATCTAACATTATACCCCTTGTTGAATAATGGCTTGGTAGACACCCTGCCTAAGTAGTAATATTTATCTAATTGTTTATCTAAAATAATCTAGGCAACGACACAACAGCTCTGTCGGTAGCACCAGACCCACGACAGCGCCCAACTCTCTGGTGTCTAAATGAAAGTTTAGACAGTTCCGGGGTGTAACCCTCATTTTAGACAGATTCGGTGTTCTTATTTATTTTTTCAGACCCCTGTGGTAGCTCAGTCTCCCCAGCACCTGGACTCCTCACTTCATTACGGCTCGCGCTATTGTCAACCTCTCCATCAGTGTCCTGGTCCGAGCTGCTGCTTTGTGTTCACCAATCAATCTTAGCGCTTGGGAAACACTTCCCATACAGTTTATTAGTGCTCTAAAACGGTTTTTCTTGTTTGGAAAAGTGTTTTTACCGTTTTTAGTGGTACGTTTTTGGAGACTGCTTGTGGTGTGTGGTCGCCCTAGGGCGCCTCAATCTTGGATCCTTAATCCTTGCCTCTCTATGTTTACAGAGTTGGAGTAGCAGTTTTTATGAAGACCAGTGACCAGTGATGGTGTGTACTTTTGTGAAGTGAAGTAAAGTTTCAGTACCTAATTCATTTTTTTCTGAATAAAGGATTAAATACTTGGTGGTCAGTCCTTGGTTGCCAATTCCAAGAATATTGTTTGCTTAAATACTTCGTGGTTGTGGTTGCTTTTAGTGGTCCTAACAATTCCGCAAAGTATATCGCCTGATGAATTTTGTGTATTTTTACTTTTCGGGCCCTTCTGGTCCTTCAGTGCCTTGTTGGTTTCTTATTATCGCCAACTAATTGGGTTTTTAGACTGCTTAACTGTGGTAGAAGGCAAAAACGATGGGGTGTTATAGTTTTAATAGGTGAGTATATATATTAGTACAAGCAGTATACGTGCGTAATTTTGAGTTGTGAGTTCGTTTGGCGACTTAAGCGTTGGACTGACCTAGCCAGAGTGGCAGGTATTAGTTTTTAACAAGAACAAGTGGCACTACAGTATTGGTTCACAAAATTGTCGGGGCCGCAGGGCCTCCTGTATAAGCCTGACGGTGCAGAGGAGTGGCACGTTCGCTGTGCGCTGCATGCTTTTTATAGTAAGAGTTGAACAGTGTGCGCGGATACCGTTCACCTGACCTCTTGGACTTAGGCAGTTGGTCGCACGGAAAAATCAACTTTTACTTTGAAGTGACTAGGATTCAGTGAGGCTGGATCCTTGAGAAAGCTGCCAAGAGACCGTCTGCACATTGTAGGAGAGCTTTCCAACGGGTGTAGTGCCCAAGATCGCAATAAGTTTTCGGTTACAGATGCTATAAATTGCACAAGTTTATTAGATAGCACAAAGCAAAGCTACATATCGTGGCGATGAACATGTAGGACATGGCCTCCTCCACATAGAGGTTGGGTGAGAGCTCGCAGGCCATGAGGCCCCAAGGATGGCCTCATATGATAGCCTCTTTGAAGTGTGAGGTAGTTGAGGGTGCGCCCTCAACATGCCACCTGTTAACGTAACATGAAAGACTGGATGGTCGGTCCTCTTGGCCCGAACAATTCCATCTAGCACAGCGATACATATACAGTAGCTACCGTTCAAAACTAAAGAACAAATTTTCAAAACGGCATAACTTTTTTTCTAACCATTTCAGGTACCTCTTCTGCACACTATTAGCCAGTAAAGTGTTGAATATTGTGTTAATATTTGAGACATGTTTCAAGGATAATAAAAAGTTATGAACGAAAAGCTTTTCTCTTGAAATTTATAACGTCCAAAACTAAGGGACAAACAAGGATAAAATGCTTTTAATTCAATATTTTGCTAGAAATGTTTAGCAAAGTGGTGGTGAACAATCAGTATTTGGTAAATAGTCCCTTGCTTTGGATTACAGCTGCACATCGTCGACTACATGACCGAATGAGACTCGGATAATCTTCAACAGTAATTTTTGCCCATTCCTCTTGAAGCTTCATCCAAAGATCTTTCGTATTGATAGGGGTTCTTGCCATAACTTTTACCCGTAGTGTTTCCCAAAGATTCTCGATTGGATTTAGGTCAGGACTTTATGGTGGCCAATCCATAACTTCGAGATCTTGCTGTTCAATGTAAGTCATGACTGTCTTTGCCTTGTGGCAGGGGCATTGTCTTGCATGAAGATAGGGATGGCGACACCTGAGTTTACAATAGTAGGCACGACGATACCTTTCAACAGATTTTTATACACCTGAGCATTCACACGGGTGTGCAAACGATCAAGAGGCAATGTCCCTTGACTAGAGAACATACCTTAAACCACCACGCTCCCGCCGCCAAGCTTCACAGTCTTCTTAGTACACTTTACACTTAATTTCTCACCTTCGCGTCTTCTAACAAAGTTCTTACCGTCATTACCAAACAAATTGAAGTTGCTTTCATCACTGAAAAAAAAAAAACACTCTATCCCAATTTTCTATTGGACCAGTTAACATGCTTGTTTGCAAACTCTAATCTCTTTTTCTTGTTCTTCGCACTCACCAGAGGCTTCTTCTGTGGGCGTCTTGCAAATACTGTAACCCTATTTCTTGAAGGCGCCGAGAAGCTGTCTGACGTGAGACGTTCATACATGTTGTGTCCTTCATTTCCCTACCTATAGCAGCTGATGACTTGAAACAATCCTTCAATGACGTACGCTGGATAACTCTGTCCTAACTTACTGACGTTTTACGGGGCCTGCCGGCATTTTTAGGGGCACCAATGCAGCCGGTTTCATCGTATGACTTTACTATTCTGCAACCAACACTTTTCGAACGGTTTACCTCCTCAGAAATTTCTCTGATAGTGAACTTATTTTTGTGTAACTTGATATCTTATCGCAGGATATAATCAACTTTCTGATGTGGTGCTATCATGTAACGAACAGCAATGTTTACAAATGTAAAACTTTGTCTTCGATGTAAATAAAGATATACGGACTGAATAAGAAATTAACTAAATTTTTCCTTTCTTTTTAAATTATCCTTCCTACATGTCTCAAATTTTAACACAATAATCAACATTTTACTGGCTAATAGTGTGCAAAAGAAGAAGTATGTGGTATGGTTAGAAAAAAGCTATGCCGTCTTGAAAATATGTCCCTTAGTTTTGGATGGTACTGTAGTTGGTAGGCACTTGTGCCCTAACAATTCAACCGAATATATTGTTGCCTAAAGACTTGCTGGTAGGCCATAGTGCCCTATCAATTCCACCAAGCATATATTTAATTACCGCCATAGAGCGAAGCCCTCCACATGATGGAGGGGTAATATTGCCGCCGAAGAGCGAGGCCCTCAACACGATGCAGGGTTAATATTGCCGCGAAAGAGCGACGCCCTCCACAAGATGGGGGCTTATAATGACGCCGTAGAGCGAGGTCCTCCACAGGATGGAGGGCTAATTTAATACTGCCACAGAGCGCCCCTCCACTACTTAGAGGATTTTAATTTACATCTCATATTGGGATGCCCTCCACTTTGTGGAGAACTCGATTATCCCGCTATACATACAGTGAGTTTCATCATCTATTTGAAAGTTTTGAACGTTTTTCCCAAGAGAAGGGATACCTTCCAATTGTTTAAAGGCTCAAATTTGTCTGATCTTCGTCCTTCGATCTGGACATATTTCAAGGTGCCGCCGGGACGCCGGCTGGTCTGAAAGACCCCGATAAAAAAAATAGGAGGTGCACTCTTGCTCTAAAAGAGTACAAGAGTGACCACTTGGACTGTGGCTAAGTAAAAAAGAAAGAAAAAAATCTACAGATCGATGAAACCTAAGCAGATTTTCACCTGGTCCTGGCTCAAGTCAAATCCTGTCACCTTACAGGGACTGGGACTTAGTAAATCTCTGGAAGATCTTTCTTTGGACTTGCACCAGAACAGGTGCCAACCACCGTAGGTATGGTACGGTTACCTGTTGACAAATTGAACTGTCTCGAAACGGGAGAGCGTTTGAGACATAGGAAAATTGGCCTGAGACCAACGTGGGTCTTAGCCCCGGCAGACTACAGTCGTTAGAGACTTGGCTATTAGAAATCCTGGAGGTTCGATGTTAGACTTAGCCTGAGAACAAGTGCACCCGTTGAGAGCGTGAAAGTAGTACTTGTGGTTTATCGGGTCTTAACTTCGGAATACTAATTCCAATGAGGCATAAAAGGTAGATTGTCAAAGGCCATCAAGGGCCTTGGCCTTAGGACCATTTGGAACTAGTAATGGGGGTCCAACTGTAGAATTTTCCTCAGAGCAGGTACTGCCCTTGATGCTTAGCACAGCTCGCCTGGGCCTCTTTTTGGACTTAACTTCAGAGAAGTATTTCCATTGAGATTTTGGAAGAGTATCTGAGGGACAATCCAGGCACAATCTCACCAGATTATAAATTGGATAGTGATGTTTATAGTATTGCTGAAGCCATTTTCTGGAGTTACCTTCAGAGCACATTCTGTCCAGAAGTCAAGCGCAGGTTGCGCGTGGACCATTGGTTCTCAGCCTCAAGGGAAACAGTCTGGTTGAGGCAAGAATTAGTTACCAGGCGCTATTGCGGGTCTTGCCCCTCGCAACGCTTTTGGCTTATGGAACTTCTGTAGGATACCAGGGTTCACTGTCGGACTTGTCCTCATAATGACCGCAGCCCTCTGAACCGATCGGATTATCTCTCGATTTTCAGGTTAGTTTACTGGGATACTGTACCTAGAGTTCTAGGAAGTCAGTATGCCCAGGCCGGTCAGGACTTATGCAATGTCATATACGAGATAATGCTAAGGGTCCAAATTGAGTTGTCCTAGTAGGACTCTACCATTATACCATCTCTAGGCAGGGGCAGTTCAACTTTGTCGCCCTTACCAAACTTCGATAGGTCCAACTCCTTAAGTTGGGCTGTATATTAAACGGAGGGTTTTCAGTGGGAGCCAGCTCCGGTACTGAACCTTCCCGTGAAGCTTAATGATAATTCAACTGTGTATCAGGACTTCGCCAGGAACTACTCAGCCTTGGGGCCTGTCTGTCGGGTCCTATCCTTGGACCCTGCTTAAAGGGGTCATGGAGAATTTATCAGAGATTAGCCCTCGCAGTTATAAAGATTCTGCTATTGCTATGAGATTCTAAAGGAGCTTATAATAGACCCCTTCATTGTAGGCTCTTGAGCTTCACCTCCCGGTTTCATTCAGCCGTAAATAAATACAGGCGCTAACTTTGGACAGATTGTATACATATTAAGCTTTGGAGAGAGGAACAACGCGCTGGCTTTCAATAATTTTTTTTTTTTGTGCGGGAACGAGAGTTCCTGTCTGGAAGGGAGGGGCAAACTTCAGACAACATTGGCCCAGGACTGAAGATTGTAGGGCATCTTGTTAACATTTAGACTGGCTGGCCCAGGGTGAAAAACAACTTTTTTGTGAATGAACTTCCGAGTAGGTAGTTCTCCCAGGAGCCCCAGAGAGTTTATCCTCCGAGATACAGGGTACTCCAATCTTAGGAAATACCCTATAGCGAAGCTATCTCGATCAGGTTCGTCTAGATGGGACGTCTAAGCCTCGACTACTTGAAAGAGAAAGTTAGTACCCTTGTAGTAGACCCTGCTTTGGATTGGACCCCTTCCTAGAGTTGAATAAGGAGCCTCAGGCCGCAGCATAGAACAGATGCTTCCTAGGCTAGAGCTTCTGTGCGTAAACCGGGCTAAGTGTTTTAGCCCAACTCTACCTGGATTGGCTATCAGATGGATTAGCACTGATGCAAAAAGAGCTCTTTCTGCTAAGTCCAGGCTAATAGAAACCAGTAGGCATTCTCCTAGGATAGACTCTGGTTAAGCTGGGTATTCGTGGGAAGTTGCCAACTTCTAGAAGGATGGTTAAACAACATCTACTGTAAGGGACTGGGGTCCCTACAATATGCTCGACGGTTTTAGTCTCTAGCAAGGCTGAAACTATTGAGAGGAGTATTTAAGGTGAGCAGAATTAGACGTATACAGTATTTTGAATCTGTCCTCTGCCCGGCTTCTTAGGACTCAGTTCCAAGGAGAAACATTGATTGCCTGACTTCACTGGCTTTGATTGTCATACCATTTTAATCCCATCCCTAAGTCTGCCACCCCACCCCCCACCCCCTTCCTACTCCGTCCTTTTATTATCTTCGGGAGTAGGGCTCCTATAGTGGTCGCAGATGGTGAGGAATGTTGCGATGAATTTAGACTCTGAAGGAGACTATAGAGTGGACTCTGGCCAGATCCTCTGATGGGCCTCCGTAGAATGTTGGGCACTTGGGTCATGCTCGGGACCAGCTGGATAGTATCCGGTCCAGATTTACAGTGCCTTCTTAGATCGACCTTAAACCTCTACCAAAGGGAATCAACAGGTGGCATTAGAGCGCCAAGAGGTGCTACCCGACTGAGTTGCAACACCTTGCAGCGTCATGAGTTGCTGCAGCCACCGACTCTGCCTACCTCCTGGCAAACCTCTTTGCTGTCCAGAGGGCTCTGACTAGCCTGCATTAGGTAGAACTAACTTTTCTGATGAAGGCCAGCACGAATAAAGTGGTTTATAGGTAGGTTGAGTTTTCCGTACAGGTACTGGTACGCAGAACCGTGTATTCTGCCTTTAATAGTCAGTCTTAGTCCCGACGTTACAATATTCCTGGCTTATCAGGTCCTTTGGAGCTATATGAAGGTGTGAACAGTGAATTCCTAGCACTTCAGGGCGATATTACTCCCCGAAGCCCTGAAGAGGTGTTTTGAAGAGGAAAAGTTCTTTTAAGTTTACAGGACGCGGGATGGTAGACTAAGAATGTAATACACCTGGATTTATCAGCTGGCTTCCCACTCCTATGTTCTGTAGGAGATATAAAAGGGGTTAGGATCCGCATAGGAAGTTTTGGTATCTCCGAGCCTGGAGACACCCGCTAGAGCTGAGACCCTAGCAGGTGCATGTTGCTGCAATAGACAGGGTTATGAAGACCTTTGTTCAGTGATGTTTGGACAACTATATTCCAAGGTGAAGCCTGAGTATGTAGGAGGAAGTCTCTCCCACTTCAATAAGAGAAGTCCCCTGTATTGGACATCAGGGCACCTTGTGTGTCAGATGAATTGCCAGCAGCCAAGCACCCCTGGGGGAGCGGTACTATTGCCTAAGACTAACCAGGTCTGGCTGCTACCCTCTTAGGAGGTTTCTCACACAAGCCAGCAACTTTTTGACATGAGGCAGTGATTCATAGAAGTTCAACCTATCTATTCTCAGGAACGGCCCTTAGGCCCCAGTCGACGCGACACCACATATCATTACTGAATGCTTAGTTAGTAACTGGCGTAGAACCTGAATTGATATCAGTAGGTGACTTGTAGTACTACCGTTTCAGACTTCCAGGAAGCTAATTTAGAGGATGCCGGGTTTTCGCGGTAAAGCTGGCCATAAACACTGAATATTCCCTAAGGGATATAGTGCCAGGGGTACACTGGTGTAAGCTAGGTCAGACAAGATTTTGACATTTGGATAGATTGTGACAGGGAAAGCCTAGTTTTCCTAGCCTTAATCCCGTTGGTAAACCACCACCTTACAGGGTTTGGAGATCTGATAACTCGCAGATACTCCAGACTAATGCTTTGGCCCAGGTTGTGTCCTTTCAGATGTTATACGAAGAGTTTCCTACAACTAAAGGAGAACACTGCTAGTCACAAGAGTGATGGAGTACGGCAGGATTCCTTTGAGCTTCTGGCCGGGTCCCGGTTGCCTAGAATAAGGCCGGCTATCCTTAAGGATGCAGCCTTCTAACATCAGTATTATTCGGCATCAATTTGACACAAAGATGTAGTACAACCTTTAATCCTTAGCCAGCTAGTGGATGTATTACCAGATAGGACCACACCTGGATAACACCTGGGAGCTGCGGCTTCTTCTAAGCTTAACTGCCATTGTAAGAAGCTTAGACGGTAGGTCTGGTTCCAGAAGAGTTTCAGGTCTCCATATCCAAATAGAGTTCAAGATCAGAACCATCTTCATCTCACAGGGTTTTCGTCAGAGAACCCTTCTCCTTTTTCTGAGAGGAGAGAATTGGACAATACAGCAGATAAGCTCAGCGCATTAACCTCTCTGGTAGGCCTGTTGGGGTCGGGCTCCTTCTACGGCTGTAGAAGCGTCCCTTACAGTAGAAATTGTCCTGGGCTAGACACGGCAGGAAGATGATCCCTGGGTAGCGTGTATCGGTTATAAGACGTTAACATCTGCTGGGCGTAATAGGTGATCACCTTCTTAGATCGGCTGAGTCGAGAGGGTCTGTCAGAGAAGCTCTGGTAGTGGAAGCAGTGGACTCTGGGGGCGGAAAGCCTCATTGCTAGAACTAACCCTCTGTACACTGGTCAGACAGTTCAAGACGCCCGGTTTAGAGAGGTTAGAGGCTATAAGCTTCCTACTGAATCTCCTTCAGGGAATCGTTCCAGAGACGACTGCTGAGAATGACAAACCCAGAGGCAATTTGGGGTTGCAGAATGTAGGCTCCCCGGAAAGCCGCAGGCTAACCAGGTCATGAAGTACGGGCGTTGGAATCACAGCTGTTGCTGGAAAACCAACGTTCTTGCAGTAGACCACCTTTCCAGGTGTTAAGTACAGAGAGAAACACTAGCACGCTCCGGGAAAGGGGTCTATTCCCTTTTTTTCTCTGAAGGGAGCAAAGGTGATTGCTTTAACTTCGAAGGGTTCCGGGAAGCTCTGAATAGTAAGATATACCTCTTGCTTATTACTAAGCTCAGAACTTCCGGTATAGGTGGAATCGACTAGAAATCTGGGTTAGAGCAGTAGCTACTGCCCTAACACGGGTTGACCCAGGGACTTGTTCCTGGACAAGCCAGACGTTTTTCTGCACAGTTGATAACTAAAGAAAATTTGTAGGTGCCCCTGGGGAGAGCTGTGATTTATTGTGCTATCGTGCCAGTGCCCCCGGAGCTGGATTGCTTGAAACAAAATTTAGTCATTGCTACCGTCAGAGGTGTTCTGCCGGAGCGAGCCACTGAGAATGGATTGAGTGTGCAACAGATTTTTCTCAGTGGTGAGCGAAGACAGAACACCTCTGGAAGATCAAACAAACACAAAGCCTCTTCAGTTCCATGGCCTGGGGTGATGTGTTCATACGCTCGTCATACCAAAGTGAGAGTCCTGGTGCTGGAGACCCTGAGGTACCACAGGGAGTCTGGAAAAACAAGATAAGAACACCGAATCTGTCTAAAATGAACCTTTAAATTTTACTTTGGAAGTTTACTATAGCCCATGGACAGTTTTGAGGTACTTATTTTGTGCAACATTGTAGACGAAGGTTGTACCATGGCAAGAAGCAAGGAGCTTACGAATTCTGTAAAAAAGTTGATTTGTAAAAATTGAAAATCAGAGAAGAAAAGTTGTTGGCTAATATCAGACACTCACAATACCGTTTAGCCACCATCATTGGGTCATTCGTCAAAAGGTTTAAAAGTTTGGAAACTGTTGGAAACCAACTTAGATTTGGCAGGCCGCGAAAGATTTCTCTTTAGAGCTTCAAGAAAAATGGCCAAGTGTCCGAAAATCCCATGACTACTCCCGAAAAAGTTCAGGACTTGCTAGTAGCAGAGACGATAATTAGCCTTTATGCACTAAGCCATGTGCTGCACCAAAACCGTTTGTTCTTTAACTCCCCGCAAAACTCTCCTGCTGTCAAAACTAAATTCAGAAGCTCGTGTGAAATTCGTCCTTGAGCACAAGGTCAAGCCTGAGACGTTCAGGGAAAACGTGTTGGGGTCAAATGGGATATAAAAATGCCCCGGAAGTAAAAAAGCCCCGTTAGGAAAAAAGTCCTGAAGGAAGCTCTGGTAAGAAAAAA
>LQNS02278096.1:15832383-15849368 GCA_001587735.2 Parhyale hawaiensis | reverse complement strand
TCTTTCTTCCATCTGTTCTTCTTTCCCAACTTGCTGTTCCCATGTGCGTTGATCCTGCGTGGGAACACCCTCGTGCATGGGTTCCACGTGTCTGTTATCACACTACGTGTCCCTTCATTCTTCCTCTGTGACATCGCCTTTGTTGTGGAAACGGAGACTTAAACATCTGAATATCATAATAATAGTCACGATAGATAGATTGATAGATGATACCCTCAGGGGGCATATGATGGGCCATACGGTTTGGTTAGTTCGGGTCCACTTCATATGTTAGGAGGGCAGCGTCCCCAGGGTACTGTGAAGGTTACCATAGCCTATGCTCGGACTTTGTGGCCATGTTACTGCCTTCCATTTTATACTCCTTAGTTGTGGAAGTAGTCATAAAATACTCAATACCCTAATATAATGAAGCGCTGCCCCTGTTCTTTCTCATCTTTCCCAATATGTTGATTCCGTGCGTGGTGATGCTGTTGGAATACTCTCGTGTGTGGTTTCCACGTTTCTTTTGGCATACCTACTGTACGTTTTCTTCTTCTTCTTCTTCCCTCCTGTGTGAGATGGCCTTTGTTATGGAAGTTGAGGCGTACGCCACTCAATATCCTAACATAATAAAACGCTTCGTGTATTTATTTTGTGTGTCCGCATCTTCATGGAATAGGCAAAAAAATACGTCAGGTTGCAGATTTTGTAAGTAAGTTACGTTTTCTTATAGATTGATGACCACTTTGCAGAAGATGGCGAAAGTGGGATCCTTATCCATTTATCTGAATGCACTTCTTGCTTGAAATCGAAACAATATATTTGTAGCTTCTGGAGTCTGATTTCATAATTTTTCTCTCAGGTCACTAGGTATAAATTTGGCAATGATCAACGAAGGACTCATGAAGTGATGAGTTTTCACGAGCAGTACACAATTATTTATACTAGCTTACTGTCTTTCTTTGATGGAGTAGATTGCACTTCATAGGCCAAAATCTAAGCACTTCAATGAAGCAGATATTTGAGTTTGTACGACACTATCTTGACTATAGTGCACTCGCATTGCATATAAGCTGACTGGAGTTGCATTGAAGTTTATTGCAGTGTTTTACTTAAGTTTTTACATCTGCCTCTCACTATGGAATATGCACGTTTTACAAGAAGACTGGAGGATGGGGAGCGTAAAAGAAGAACGAGACTATTACAGTCGTAATAACAAAGACGTGCTACTAATGGGAAGAGATGAAGCGTCTATGCGACACAGTGTCAAAAAAGACGTGAAGCAGAAAGGTTACAGAAGGGAAAAAGAGTTGCTGAAGCGTGAGCGGGAAAATGTGAAAACGGCAAGTTAGAGAAAAGAGGACCTAAGTAGTGTGAGAGCACAACAACGGATCAATAAAGAAAATGAAGAAGCAATTCAAAGAAGAGCAGATTCCGCACCGGCCTATATTAAACAAATATATCAATTATTACATGGATTTTTTCTCTCACGGATCCATTAGTAGTAACATAAGTTATCATTCATTTTCGGTTTATGATATCATTGCCGTTCTTCCAGCAGCTATTGAAGGTACCTACCTATCGGTACAAACCATGCAAATTTAGAAATAAGGAATATTGCAAAACACTCTCTAACTACGAAATAATGTAGGCCAACATATTCTCAAAGGACGTTAGCATACGTTCAGTCAGTGAGTTTCAAGCAGTGTTGTGATTGGCCGGTTTGCCACAGAATGTTAGCCACGAGCAAGAACGTTGACTTACTGATGTAAAGTCTTCCCTGTTATTTTGACCGCAACGTTCATCTGTAATAATATTATGCTAATAACAATAACTAAAGATTATCTGGATTGCAGGCCCTCGTAATTTACTGTGTCTCTGTTGTGCAGGAAATGCGCATCAAGTATGACAGTGACAGAGGACAGCTTAGCCCTGACTGCCCCACTGGTGTAGGGAAAGGTCCACCCAATGGCTACAGCACCAAGGCTATCGCTGCTGTTAGAGAGCCCAATAATATATTGCCTTCAAAATTAATGGCTGTTCTCTCTCCTCCGAAGATTGAAGTGAAGATAAAAGAGGAAGAAGATTCAGAATTGGTCAATGGTGACACTGAGTTTAAGTTGTACATGCCTCGTAGAGGTAAGTAATAGACGCGTCAATTCCTGCTCATACTTAGTTTTGGACATAGAATGCATTAGTTACGAGCTCAGTTGTTTTGTTTGTTATAACTACTTGTTTTAAAGAAAACGCCGGTAGAAGGATAACACATACCGTAAAGTGGGGTTACTTTGTACGCCTGTGGTAACATTGTCCATTCACTTTTTTCCAATTTACATACAATAGACAGACGCACAAATTAGCATGTATGTAGTACATCCCTACAATGTAACAACTCGTATGCCTTGTCGATTTTTTACAATTTGAGAAAACCAGCTGGACAATGTTACTCTAGGCGGACAAAGTAACCCCACTTTACGGGACTCGATTGCCGAAGTGAGGTGTCTGCTGAAAAGCCTTCATTTCATGAGGTGTGACTTCTGTGAAGCCTTCATTTCGCCGGAACTGTGTTGTGTAAAATGAGTCTCCGCTGGAAGTTTTAATATTTTTTTTATCACAGATCATCGTTTCGTATAACTCACAGTTCACCGAGATCAGGTCTCCATTCCCAAACATGCTGACTAGTTGACAAGCTACGCTCTGGACAAGTCTTGAATTATTTCTGTCCCAACTTTTAGACAGAGAGCAGTAGTATCACCCGCGCCTTGTTGTACATTTCTGAACAGATTCGAAGCGAGGGAGAGGACGGGGCCGCGGCAGGGGTCGTGGTCGTGGTAGAGGTCGAGGACGGCCGCCTGCACCTCGCGTGTTCATTAAAGAAGAGCCTGACGTCAAGTGTGAGGGCTGGCAAGACACTGACGAGCAGCTCGAGCGTGTGGAGATGACCATTAATTCTTCTTCTTCTGCGCCTTCTCTTGTAAGTTTCCCTCACGAGCCGTAGAAGTAAATTTACTATACTTATTCTCAGACTGTGCCTGTAAGTCGAGTGTGAGCGTCGCATGGTAAATTCAGAAATAAACTAGCGAATGTGACTTTGCAGTCAATCGCCTATCGATAGCATCCCAGTAGTCATCAGAACAGAGCTTAGAAAAACTTGTGGCAGCTGTCTATGAAATCTACTATATGTTCGGAAGTTAGGTTGTAGGAGATGTGCTCGCAGCTTTATTGGGAGAAGGGAACCTTTTGAAAAGCGCTAGTACTAGCATGATCCTTATTGACCCAATTCATCAAACTGTGGGGGCTTCTATTTTATAAAATTCGTCAATTTAATTCAAAACTCCACAAAACAGCCACCGCCGCTTACATGTATCCAAATGCATCGCTACTTACCAATTAGCTAAAGGTTAGCTACCTGTCAAGGCGGTGCTGATGTGATTTGATATGGGAAGGTGCCGTAGTGTTATTGACTTTGATGGCATGCTTGCTTTTAATTATACCAGATGTCACGTGATCGCACTATATTTATTGGTACTAATTATGCGTGCCAAGTCATCATTCGTGGCCCTAAGGGCTATATTCTAGTGGAATGTTTCATATCAATTTGAAAGTAACATGTAAGTTCATGTCAAATAAAGTGCAATAATATCTATATAAATTATGCTTGTGATAAGCCAAGGGCATCGGAACAAGCCCTTTTCCTCACTGTAAGCGAAATTGGCCCCGTCAGGACATAGGCCCGGGGATTCCTACTGCCCTTCACTGTCTTATCGCCTGCACCAGTGCCATTCTCATATAAATGCAACAATTATTCAGTGTAATTACTCTCTAAACGTTTCAAAAGGAAGAAGGGGGATTAATGATTGTTTCCTCTTTAAAAGAATTTTCGAGGTCCGTCAGGCCGCCACACGGTGCGTCAGCCGATCCCGCGGTCGGCCAGCGTGGGCGGCGGCCCGCCCAGCCGCAGCCCTCAGCCAGGAGGCGCGGCTGCCAGTCAGCCTGTTGGAGTCTACCTGGAGGGATTTGAGCTGGCCTATCTCTCCATGCTCGCGCAACAATTTTTGGTCGTGACGGGGAGGTGGGAGGCATTCACAGTGTCAAGTTTGCTTATAGTGAGAAAAAGGGAGTGTTCCGGCGTCTTTGGCTTGTCACAAACATATTTTCTCCCGTTCAGCTCACTTGACTTCGGCAGGACCTATTATTTTAAAGCCCGAATGAGTACATATATGGATGTGGAAGCGATCAAGATCAGATTGTAAAGGCAGAGACTAATTAGGTATATGAATCCACAGCTTGTTACAGACAAATTAATTTTCAAAATGTATTACGTACATAACTCTACGCGGTATTTGCCGTATAAGATATGGGGGGGAACATATTCCTAGCAGCTGTAACCACAGATTTCTACTTTAGTGGGTTCTCGGGAGATTAGATACACGGCAGTAGGCGCACCAATAGGCCCATTCCCAAAAAAGACACCGGAACTTGACGCCCTGGCTCTCTATGAGCTATTGCCCTTATGTTAGTACGATGTGAAGGACAGGAGAAAAGAGAAAAAAACTGGGTGGAAAGAGTCCCCGCCAAAGATACGATCATGAATGCACGCAAGCACGATCAAGAGCCGCTGAAATGCAGAGCTTAGAGATGTCAAACTGTGTAGTTGGAGCGGAAGAGAGAAGAAGGTGGCATTGGAAGCTATGGCCGTTAAGAGTTTGCGAATCCTGGAGGAGTTCTTAGCTGTGGAGAATGCCTCTCCCATTGTATGTCAAGACTATTTTCAAATGCGTTGATTGACTCCGCACTAACATCGGAAGGGAGTCTATTCCAAATGCTGACTATGAAATACGAAAAGAACTGCTGCCTTAAGGTCGTTCTTTGAGCTTTATGCTTGACTTTTTGACCGTTGTTTCTCAAGCGATCATTGAGGTTTCTTTCAAAGAGCCTCTTTGTAGGTACGTTGTTGAAGCCATGCTAATACTTTAATGTTTGTATTAGTTGCCCCCTGAGTCGTTTTTGCTGGAGAGAGATCAGACCCAGTTCTTTTAGGCGACATTCTACGGCTATTTCGCAGCTGAGGTATCAATTTCGTTGCCCTGCGTTGGACTCTTTCCATGTTATCGATATCGTTACACAGATGTGGTGACCAGAATGGACTGCAAATTCTAAGTGTGGCCGCACTAACGCCTTGTACAAGGGAACGATGATGTCCTTGGACTTGTATTCAACATTTCTGGTGATGAAGCTCAGTACTCTGCTTGCCATTTTCACACTCTTGTCAACTTGCTGACTGTGTTGTAATTTGTAATAGTGATTCCTAAGTCACGGTGTTGGGTGACAGCAGCCTATACCGTCTCGTTCATTTGCAATGGGGTGAAGGGTTCATCAGCCCTGTGTGCATGACTGACCATTTGTTGACATCAAAGCTCATTTGTCATGTTATGCTCCATTCCATGAGGTGGTCAAGGTCTTGTTAGAGCTCGGCTCTTTTCGTGGCAGGATGACATACTTTAGTATCGTCCGCAAATTTACAGATTTTATTGCGGATGTTAAGTTCGAGATCATTGATGTAAATTGAGAACAGAAGTGAGCCAAGTACGCTACCTTGTGGAACCCCTGATGAAATGTGTATCCAGGCGCTCGTTTCTCCTTCAAGCTTTACTCATTGCTGCCGACCCGTAAGCCATGCCCTGATCCATCATAAATACTCTCAGTGGATGCCTTGGGTTTCCAATTTTTTCATTAGCCATTGATGGGGGGCTTTGTCAAAAGCCTTTTGGAAGTCTAGATACACAAGGTCTACGCCCTTTTGTTCATCTTTAATATCTGTAACTTATGAGAAAAAAGTCCAGTAGGTTTGTTAAGCAGCTTCTTCCATTCGGAAGCCATGTTGAGTGTCGGATATAAGCTGCTGCATCCTCAGGTGATCAGGAATGCGGTTTTTCAAGAAGCGTTCGATGGTTTTGCTGACGACCCATGTAAGACTGATTGGTCGATAGTTGCTGGGGCTTTTCTTATCCCCCTTCTTATGTATCGGTATCACGTTAGCTAGTTTCTAATCCTGCGGAACTTTTCCTGTTTTTAAAGACCGATTAAATGTTTCGAGCAGTAGGAAAGCAGTTTGCCAGATCAAGGTCAAAGGGTTCCCGTATGACTTGGGATCGGTGATTGGAAGAATGGATTCCGAGCCGCGAGTCCGAGCGAAAAGTCTCAGGGTTTGGAAGTTAGCGCGTCCAAGAGGAGCCAGGGATTGGACTCTTGCTTCTGGGGAAAGAAGTGACTAGCTAGGGCCTAGCACGTCCGAGTTAAATAGGATCAGCAAGCCCTGACAGATCAACTTTGCGTGGTCTAGAGGTATGATCCTGCCTCTGGAGATGGTGGTAAAGGCCGTGATACTGATCCCCGGAGTGGAAATCAGCAGCACCCGCAACTCAAATTGATCGTCGCCTGGCAGAAGTAGATAGGAGAGGAGAAGGCTAGAGTTGATAGCCCTCCATGTATAAGTTGGGACGACTGGCGGTGCTTGTACTCAGGGCTTGGTGTCATGAAGTTATTATGGTCGTAAGGTCTACCGTTAATGGGGGCTACTTTGACCAATATCAAAATAATTTTATATCTTACCCAGTAACTAAAAATTTTGGAAGCAACAGGAAAATACTTATGTATATTATTCAGCCTTGTTTGGTATACTTTAAGGAATAACTACTGTACATGGCAATAGGGAATGGCTGGCTCTATTGGATTTAGTAGCAGATGAGTTGAAATTTGGATGAAAATTTCGACAAATTTTCAGCTATATTTTAAAAATACCGTAAAAAAATTTTTACTGAGGTATTTAGAGAAAAAATGAACTATACCTCCAAAAAATGTATTTGTGTCAGTGTCTGGTAAACGTAGTGAAACTATAATTCTACCTAGATAACTTCAAAAATCATGTGGCTACTCTAACTATAGGAATAAAAAATATTAATGGACACTTATCACCCTACGTTTTGAAGGTACTGTACCTAAATCTATGTCATTGCATGCTGCAAGAGGGAAATCCACAAGCACTGGTTTGTGTTGTAGATATATAGCTATCCATAGGCCTTGGAATAGGGCACGACTGCAGTCAATCAGATTTTCGCAGTTATAGTGCCACAGATGGTAGGTAGTTCATGAAATTAGAATAACCTTTTTGACCATTATCAATGCTTGTTAGGGTCTGTACATATCCCACAATAGCATCTGCATACCAGACTGATGACTCTGTAGGTCAAGCACCACTAGAACTCACCTCGGAATTTACAGGCTCAACCCAAATTTTTGTAGCAAAGAATCTGTCTCCCACATATCTCAACACTGTGGTTATGAACAAGTAATTGAACAATTTTGCTTCAATTAATATATTTGGAATGGATATCACTTGTTTTGGAGGCATAGTGAACACTCAAGACAAAAAAATTCTCATTGAAAATTTCGATTTTTTTTTCAGTCATGTGGCAGCTCATAAAGAACCATTTAAACCAAATTTTCGTCACAACTTGATCTCAAATTGAGGTTAAGTTACTCTACAATTCCTAAACTTACAATTTGAGGCATTTGAAGGACATAAAACTGGGACATGGGATGTTTTGTACTCACAGGTCAATGTTTCCCCAAACGGGGTACAACATTGACCGGCAACATTTTTTCATTTTATGGAAAAGTGGTTGAAGGAAGGAGGCTGAATTTTTTGTAGGAACGTAGTAATATAGAGCAACCTAGTAGAAAGGTTGCAGTACAATTGATCCAGTAGTTGGAAAACAGCAGCATGACAAAGTTGAAAACCGGTCAAAGTAACCTCAATTTATAGTAGTGGTCAGAGACGGTGGTAACTGACGATTAACGTCTGCTGGAACTGAGCCTCGACTCGGGGGGGGGGGGTAAGGTGTAGGCACCCGCAGCATCCATAGTAGCTACAGTGGGCTAGGGCTTTCATTCCTCTGAGAAGATGTCATGAGGGGGCAACCTTGTATAGTGTGAAACGAAAACGTGCGGATATTGATAAGGGAAGGGTAATGCTCACCATTACACTGCTTCGGAGCAGATCTGCTTGTTCGGCTCTTACTATAAGAGCTAGAGTGGGATGTTGGCGTAACTATTTATGAAAATATTTGGTAGCCCTAGTGGGGCACGAGCGAACTTGGTATTATATTGACTTGAGCGGCTTCGGGAAGTGTTGCCAAAGACCCTTGTGGGTAATCAAGGGAGCCGTTGTACGGTCTAGGGCCTTCTCACATACTGGATTGGCGGAGGAACTCCCGTAAACAGATGGGGCGGAGGGAGGTCTGCAGGACTGAAGATCTTCGATACCTGGGCGAGGTTCTGAGCTTCGGAAGCTGAGAAGTCTACCTAGAGCTTGTTAGGAGAACAGGTTTGTAGAGACCATAGGCACGTAGGCGAGGTTATGGAGTGCATATAAGTGGATGGCCGGACTAGTGTCCAAATAATGCCAGAACAATGCCCGAAACATACGTATCTTCTTGATACTAGGACGTGGTTGGTCCTCTGAGTAGGGGGGACACAGCTGTCGGGCTACAGTGTTAGCGTTCCCTTGACCAGAGGGTTGCTAGAATGTGGGGGCACTGGGGCCCTGGGTAGAGAAGAGAAAATCGTTAATACTTAAGACTTGATGGTAGACCGTAGGTCAACCAGGACCTGGCTGCCGAGTTTCAGGGATAAGCGTCCTGTGTTAGTGTTGCCAGTGTTTTAGCGGGGATGCTGATCTGTGTTAAGGTCACAAAGGCTCAGGGATAGCCTGACGCTTTAGCGTGATGCAGACTGGTGGGTACGATATATGGGCTGTGGTAAAGTGGGTCGCAGTCTAATGCGAGCCCTGTACAGAGGATGAGCCCCAGTTAGTTTGGCGCACCGGGCTTTAGTTCAGCAGGTAGGTTGGACCGGTACCCTAAGCAGTTACAGGCGGACTTGGCGCCGCCCCAGTCTGTCGAGCGGATATAGTCATAGAGTTACATCTTCCGTGAATGACTGCCCTAGTCAGGGTCAAAAGGATAATCTTCGCAGTAAAAGCTGGGAGAACAAATCAGTCACAATAGGTATGGGCATAGTGAAGTAACACTTCTGTAGCTGTGTTAGGAACTGATATGATTGACCCATTCGGTCTCGTTGACAATAGAGTTTCTTGCGGGGAACCGCTGAGTAATGGTGCGGTGACCAATGCCAGGGTAACGTTGAAGGTTTTAGCCTCCTGAAGCGAAAGACTGAAGCTTGGAGAGTTCCGGGCGTAGCCGGGCGGAACAAGTTCAGGGCAAAATTGTGAAAGATGTGTTTCTTCGAAGCTTGGATTTCCAAGCTCGTAACTGACGTGAGAGCAAGCACTCGGTCAAAGAGATAATTTGGTCAGAGCAGTAGTTGGTACTATAAGGTAAACAGATTGACCTATTAGGTGGCGTTGGTGAGTGCCGTTCCTAGCAGCGTGCCGCCAAGGAGCGGAGTATTTAGTTGACACAAGTGTATTACTGAGGTCTCGTAGTCTGAGGCGAGGCACCGAGCTCTGCAGGGCTCCCAGTGTAGCTGGGGCGACAGAAGTGCAGAGCAAATACGTAGTGTGGAATGGAGAATTTCCGGCATAGCCGGGCGAAATCGGTTCAAGACTACGGTAAGAGACTAAGAGATACTACGTACTTTTCTAGCCTTAGCACCCCTGAAGCAAGGTACGAGGTAGTTAATGCAAAAGGTATCGCTATCAGTCTTTTGCTTTTGTCGTGAGACAGAGCCGTGCTGGATTCCCAGCGTAGCCAGGACGAAGCAAGTTCAGATCGAAAGAGGGGCTCGTCGTCGCCCGGCGAAACCAGTTCTTCTGTTGCCGGATAATCGACTTGTATGAGTGAGCTGTTAGGTTGCGCTAGCGCCTGCCTTTGTAGCGGGAGCCCCGCTGAAAAAGGAGGTGCAGGTAGCTACCGTAAGGGGTATTACCAGAGGTTTCTCGCTGTCTAGCGCGAGACACCGAACAGTGCAGAGCTCCCAGCAAAGCCGCGACGAAACAAGTTCAGGGCAAAGGATGAGGAGTAACAAGTTCCCAGCCGCACTGTCGTCGTTCGCGACTATTCTGTGTTAGTGATGGGACAAATATTCGCAACTACGAAACATCCGCGGATGCCAAGATTGTAACATCCGCAATCGCATCTGCATCCGCGGATGTCAGAACTGTAAAGTCCGCAGCAAAGGACACGCGGATGCGCAGGTTTATCTCTATACACTAAGCTCATCCATAGTGCTGAAAACTGCAAATTCTCATTTAGATTGAAATGTGTGGAAGCGCTGTCCCTGTCAACAAAGCACCATACAAGTTTTCCCCCAAGTGTTCTATAAATGCCGTCGTGAGTGGGGGTGTGTGTGTGTGTATTTGTGGAGGGGCGAATATTCGCATCCGCTAAGCATCAGCACCTTTTTTGACATCTGCATCCGCGGATATTAAGATGGCAACATCAGCAGTTGCATCCTCATACGCAGATGTCCAAAAAATGACATCTGACCCAACACTATTCTGTGTGCATGCACGCTTAGCGTTTACGTTCGTGCGGCGTCACCACCACAAAAAAAAGCACTAGCATGTTCTATGCAACAGTTGCCACCCGTTGCTGTGTGACACAACTGCGCTTGTGTGAGCTTTGCTATACAAGCATCATTTATAAATTGACCTAACCTAACCGGCGATACAGCGACTTGTGGCCATGATGCACAGCACCCGTACTTGAACGCACGCGCGCACAGCGATGCACGTACACAGAATAGTTGCGAATGAAGACAGTGCTTCCCGGCCTAGCCGAGCTGAAGTCCATCACAACGTATGTTTTTTTAAGTTTTTAAAGTTTTATTTTCTGATAGAGCGTCGGAGAGGACATCCTTTGCAAGCCCAAGTTGCTGATTGCTCGCTCGCAGCGAGCCTTGGACTAGAGTCGGAGTGTGTTCCCTTGTACCTTGCAATTTTTCTTTTATAACTTACTCTGCAGTCTTAAGAGCGGTGTTATGGGACCTTAGCGCAATGACAAGCCCAGTAACCTTAAACTCTCAGACAGGTAGTGGGAGAGGACACCCAACGGTCAAGTCGGGTGTGTTCCCTTGTACCCTGCAGATAGCGTTTTTTTTTTCTCCAAAGTTTTTTTTAGCTTCAAAATCTTGAGGTTTCTCTTAGCTAAGTAAAAGGCATAGTTTTGTACAAGCCCTAAAGTCTGCCGAGAGTATCGGTGTCGATGCATGTTAAGTCTGAAGAGGTATGCACCAGAGAACCTGCCCTGCCGACATCACAAGTGGGCTTGTGAGGTAGGCCAGCTCAACCCGCGAGGTAGACTCCAGCTGGCTGACTGGCTGTCATGCCTTTTGGCTGAGGGCTGCGCTGGCTCTGCGGAGCGCGGGATCGACTGACGCACCGTGTGGCCACCTGATGGATTTGGAAAATTCTTTTGAAGAGGAAATTTCTATAAGTTATTAGCGTTGTTCCTTCATGTGTTACGATCTTCATCAGTAACAGAGCAAAAAATTGATGTATAGTTCGGTTGTATCCATGATAAGGAAGATTAAGTCAATCTCGGCTGCATGAACGTGGACGTTAAATTTAAAGATGATACGAGCTATGCAATTGGACAATACGTCACATGTAAATTTCCCTTGGGCACAGGTTGTGTTGAATATAGCTTTCAAAGCAAAGGAGCTGGTGATGGTGACCCACACGGCCAGGAGTGAACTGGGACAAATAGCGCGTTGTCTACAACCAGCTAAATAACACTTCTTGATTTTTGAAAAAAAGAAGACAATGGTGATAACAATCCAACAGGTCACGGGCAGTTTAGTGTACTATAAAACTTGATATTTGATAGTTTTGATAGGTTTATTACACACAGACACATTTTATATCTTACAAGTATTTGGTAAAGTTGTAATACACTATAGAATAATGCATCTGCGTAGCCACTGAAAGTTTAACAAACTTTTTGGGCAACATAAAACAAAAACAAAAGCTAATAAAATTGCATGACGTGTTCTTTTAAAGTTTTTTAAGACATCAGAAATGGGATCTAATAAATACTCA
Source organism: Parhyale hawaiensis (assembly GCA_001587735.2). Taxonomy (NCBI): domain Eukaryota; kingdom Metazoa; phylum Arthropoda; class Malacostraca; order Amphipoda; family Hyalidae; genus Parhyale; species Parhyale hawaiensis. Next base: position 15,837,328 of record LQNS02278096.1, on the reverse strand, counting down.
GGAAGTTTATTGAGAAGAGTTGCAATTTGAAATACTGTAGCGCGTTTCTCAACGTCAACACGCACAGTTGGGTGATTGAGAACAGAACGTCTCGGTTCGTAATTTTGTTGGGGAATAAGGGGACTGAAATACTTTAGAAATACTAAAGGATGATTATAGAACACAAATGGAAAAAAATAAGTAAGGAATAGTTGTAAACATCGTAAAATTGCAACATTTGTAAAGATAAGTACATTTCACTGCAGCTACTGTAGAATTTGTGGGGGTTCAACCTGAAAGGCCCTGCAGTTAGTAATGATTAATCTCTTTTCTCCCTTTTGAAACGTTTAGAGAGTAATCATGCTGAATAAAATTGTTGCGATTTGTATAAGAATGCCACTTGTGTAGGCGATCAGATAGTAAAAGCAGTAGGAACCCCTGGGCCTAAGTCTTGTCGGTGTTAAGTGAGGTGGAGGTGGGAAAAAATATAAGCTCGGACAAAAAAAATAGTCACTTGTTACTAATAAGGTATAGAAGCTCCTCAAGCAAGTATAATAGCAGCAATTCTGGAAGGCATTGAGTCTATACGATTTCCAATGTACTCGTAATCCATTTTGAACCACCCCTGCATCAATTGATTCCTTAAATCAGCCAAAGTAGGTAGGCTACATGGAGGATCTTCTCGGTTCCCAACTTGTTCAAGATGTTCCCATAAATTCTCGATAGGGTTCATGTGTGTGGAGACTTAGCCGGCCATTGTAGGTGCTTTACACGGCCATAATGGTTATCATGCCAGTGCATGACTAATGTAGCCCAATGTGTACCGGCACGGCAGTTATCATATTGGAAGGTTGGCAAAGTAGCCATTCGATCCTCACGTAGATAGTATGCAAATGGCACAACTTGGTCATTTACTAAATCAGTGTAGCTTTCCTGATCCAGTTTGCTGGTTATTTCAATTAAAGGGCCCTCTTCCGAGTAATTGAAAGAGCCCCAGAACATGACAGACCCACCTCCTGCTTGTATCGCCCCTTGAATATAGGCTTCGTAGAAGGCGGGCCAGTGAATACGACGGCGGGCGTGGTTTTCATAGCGACGAAAATGTGATTTATCTGACCTGATGGCACTTCTCCAGTCCTCGACTGTCCAATGTGCCTGTGCTCTGGCCCATTTCAGACGAGCGGTTTTGTGTGCTGCTGTTAATATTGGTCGCTTACGAGCTACAAGATTCCATATGTTCATTGCATGGAGGTCTCTACGGAGAGTCCGCTCAGAAGTAGCAGGAGATGGGCCGTCATTGACGTTTTGCAACAATTCCATCCTTGATGCAAAGCGATTTCGGTCAACAAGTCGTGAAATGCGCCGGCGGTCCCTATCATTCCACATCATTCCCTAGCATTGCCCTTTGTACTTGATTGTTTTCATTGTTAATTGTATGAAGACTTGCGAAACACTCCGGCATGAAACATCAGCAAATTCCTCTACTTTCTTTACTCGATGTCCCTTAGATCGACCAAAAGCAATAACTCCTTTTTGCCATTCCGTGACATCTTGCTTCCTTCCAATCGTTCTAGAGCAGATCAGAAACACGTCTTTATATTGGCAGCTGTGAATGAAGACTGGTGCCTCCAGAGTGCTTCCACATAACCTTAACTTCTATAGGGTTCAATATTCTGCCATTATACGTGCTTGTGGAGGTCATACACTATATAGGTAACAGTTGATTAATTTTTTGTTCAGGGAACTTATGTTATAGAGGGGATACGTAGCTACTTAGTACTTTTGCGGTAGCACTTATATTTTTCTCAATAAATAATTGAATATGCAATGATTTTTAATCTAGCTACGTTTGACTACTTTTTACATTGAAATGAATTCATGTCCATTTGAACTACTATTATTGATTATAATTTGAGATTTTCTCACTACGATGTATTGAATACTTTTGCATTTCACTGTAAACTGGCATCACTCACCCAAGGGCTGTCCCAAGCGCCTTTTGTGTAGAGGGTGTTGCATCTGGCAGCAGTTCCTGCTGACGAGGCTAGCTTGTAGAGTTAGGTAGGTCTCTATACTTCCCTTCTACTTCGCTCGGTGGGCCGTCGGATGGTGGCGAGCGACCCATCCCTTGGGCTCCTACCTGCTGCCGTGTGGGAGCCACAGAAAGGATCCTCCGCATTGTATCACAATCATAGTTGCTAAGTTGGTGGACCTAGACTTTTGGGACCAATAAGCCATGCACCCATGAACCACAGGCTCAAGCCGTAGTGACAATGTTGTTGCTATATTATATGATGGCAGTTTCCATAGTGTTGTAAAACCACTTCTCTCTTGTATTGCAGGTAGAGGTGACGGGTGTGGAAGGCCAGCCAGATTCTCAGACTGGTTCCTGCTTCTTATCCAGTTATGGTGAGTGTGGATTAATTGCATTCTTTTCTTTTGTTAGTTTTCTCATTTATATTGTTTATTGATGTGATGTTTAAGTATTAACAGGTAATTTTTGATTAAAAAGGCTGCGTCGTTGTATCATTTCAAGAGGCAATGTCTTCTTTAGTATGCAGTCTTTAGAAAAAAAAAAAAATAACAGCATAATTTTAAACATTTGAGTTGTTTCACTTTTCTAAGGGTACGTCACCCTGTCCTAGAATTGACAGTTGGGCCTAATTTGCGTGTTTTAGGCAGTATATCTCGGAAACCCGAATTTTTTTTCTGGTCAGACGAATTAGCACCCTGCATAACTTCGGGTAGGTTAGGTGAGGGCAGGTCTAGTTTTTCTAACCACCCGAAATTTCAATTTCGGCACTGTCAATTTTTGGTTAATGGTGAAAAGGGGTTAGGCAATTTATCAAAAATACACCGTTTACGGCGGGGCAAACCTCAGAAATTGCAAATATTTTTATTCCATATTTCCAATCTATAACCCTTTAGAAATCACGGAAAGTGAAAACAATTCATTATCTCAACTAGTTTAGGCGTGGCAGACGATTAAAGAGAGACGAGTCACGTAATCAGTGTTTACTACCCAAACTTTGAACGGCTGTAGCGAAAAAGTAATTTTTTGTATTGGAAAAAAATCATGAAAAATTCATTTTTCATCCAATTCATTTGAAATTTGGTATGAATACTGATATAAGTAGTAGCTATAGTCGTATACCTCGTGATTTCTGATAAAATGAAAATTTACAGAGTTATTAGACCAGAAATACGTTTTTATATACAAAAATAATTTTTTTCGAGGAAGGCAAAAGTAAGACCTAGTATTTCATAATAGGTGAGGATTAGCATAAAAAGTAACGTATACGTTTATTATTAATGACCTCAAGTGAGACCTCACCAAATTTCAGGTCTATCACAATTTTTGACGTCATGGCGACGTTTACGCCAAAATGACGTCATTGACGGCGGATCACTTTTTCAGTCATGCACGATGTCAGAAACCATATTTGGACTGTACTGTGAAAATTTCAGATAATAAATACCGATATTGTATTTTTTACTGATTTTTCTTTTTTTGAGGTCTGCCCCCCCCCCCCCGTATCCCCTTGAACTGTATAACCTGTTAACACTTTTAAGCTAGCTCTTTCGTCAGGACATCTGCTAACAGAATCGTAATCTAAAATAGGCTGGAGCACAAGTGAATCGTAAATTGCATATGAAAGTGGTGAAGTATGAATCCCATAAGAATTATATAAGCTACGTTTCCTACACTTGACGAGAAATCGAAACTTTCTTCAGTCCATGTAGAGCTAACTAATGTGTAACCCATTAACTGCGGCGTGCATATCTTGTATACCGGTGCGGGATCCGATGTTTCCGCCATTTGTAGTTAGCCTAATGGGTTAATGGCCCATATTGCATATAGTGCGAAAACTGCTGTTGGCCATGCTGGCGATATGTCTCTATCTTGAACTGCACCCACTCGCGCATCAGCGGGCATCCTGCAGCATTTGTCATTTGCATCATCGTGAACGGAGTTCACTGTGATGCAAAAGACAAATGCTGTAAGGCAGCTGCCGTCCCAAAAGTAGGTGCAGTCCAGAGGAGAGACATTTCGCAAGCACGGGCAACAGCAGCTGACACACTATAGGTAATAAGGTCATAACTCTTGAAAAAACATGTAAACTATTTCAGTCATTTCACCATAAGACGTCCAACACTTTGAATTTGTATCAAAACAGACATATACCAAGGAACCACTACGGGTTGTTGTATTGCTTTTGTTTGTCTGGCTGAACAGACCCTCTTCCGAAAGTAGGAAATGGCTGACACTAGGCAAGTCCACAGATCTATAACGCTGTACTGGCAGCGCACCACTACCAGTAGCAGAGCACACTAGGTAGTTGCATTGATTAGTTTTTTTTTTTTTCAGAGGACACGGAGGAAATTGTGGACAGCGGTGACGAAGATGGCCGAATTGAGCCTAATCGTCATGCAGCAGACTTGGTGGTCCTGGATTGTTTGGATGTATCTGACGACTCTGATCAGCCTGGCCTTAGAGTGACTGGGGAAACGGTGAGTGTGGTGTTAGGATAACCGTGTTAAGGCGTCTTTATGTGGTCACATTCGTGATTAGAATTACCTTCATCATGATCACTGACGAGCACAAGAACCGTCAATGATTTTGTTAACTAACCAGAGACGCCATATCGCCATATTTGTTTCAAAAAATAAATGTAATCGAAAATAAAGGACATCCAGGTTCCATGTACGAAAGATGGTGAGAAATGGATTTCATGGCATTGTTACTTTAATTTTAAGTTAATGCTTAAGTGAACTAGCTGTATTTGACGCGTTTTGAACATTGCACGGGCATAAAAGTAATGAAACTACAATTCTGGAAGTCTATATGACACACCATCACGATGACATTGTTCAATTTATTCTCAAATATAAGAAATCATCACAACCTTGCATTTCAAATTTTGTATTGTTTAGAGCCTACTGGAAGTTCAACTTCCACTAGCCT
>LQNS02278096.1:15800894-15826189 GCA_001587735.2 Parhyale hawaiensis | reverse complement strand
AAAGTGGGTGAGAGCCACCCGCCCACGGGGGCAAGAGGCTAGTGGAAGTTGAACTTCCATCCGGCGTCTAAACAATGCACTTTCGCCTCAACTAACGTTTCAGTTAGCTCAAGGCGAATTTTTTCTGTCCAACGGCGGGAATCACTCTTTGATCATACATTATTAGCTCACGGGAGAAATCACGGGGCGATCAATTTTCACAGTTGATCACCCTCAAAATCACGTCAAAGAGTGTACAAAAACGGACGGATCAAGCGGAATCGTCCGCACCTTGGCCACAAAAAGAAGCTTCTCGTATTTGTGACCTTAACTAGAGCTGTACTTGATACCGTGCCTATGACGTCATAATGTTAGTGGGACCTCGAGGTGGGTGCTTGCAGTGCTGGTTGATCGTCCACTTCCTATGTCTAGTTGAGGACTAGCGGTGAGCGGCTTGTGGCGAGGCAATTCCATTTAAGAATTGTCCGTGCACTCTTCCGAGGAGACCACATAGGTGCCTCAGGGTTCATTTTAGTCATCCTAAGCTGTTGGGAGTTGCATCCCAGGGAAAGACCTCAAAGAATGCTTTATTCTTAGTAGGGGCCTTGAAACAGATTTCATTCCCTTCCCATATTGCTTCCTTCCATTTTCATCTTTCTCACGATACATTGTTCTTGTCTTCCTCTTATTTACAAACTTGGTGTACTGGTGTCTTGCTTAATCTGGGGTAAATACACCCTCCTGCACTTGTTCCACGCATCTATGTCCTCTTTATTTGCTTTTCCTCTCTTGAAGAATTTTAAGTACTCTCTTTACCAACGCATTTACTGGTATGTATAAACTAATTTGTTATCTTTGGTGAAGGGACGTTTAACATCCACAGACTCGGATTTGATATGTGGGATACAATTACCTACTATAATTGTAGCCAAGCTGTCCAACCCCTTCTCGTGGTGGTACCGTTAGTATACGTACTTGACGTCCTCACCCTTTTTTGTTACTTCAAAGATATTTATATTTATTTTTCCATCATAATTTGAAGTAGAGGTAGAACCAACGTCGACAGCGCCCGGTCCATTGGACCGTGGTTTTCTTTCTACTTGTTTTTCTCGATGCCTGTGTGGTTTTGTGTATATTAGTTCACTAACGACACTTTAGGACGGGGCGGAGCTATTGGGGTCTTGCCCCACCCATACGGTACCATACCTATCCGTAGGTACTTGTTTCCCAACCAATAGTTACATGACCAAGACACCAGAAGCCGAAACGGGGAAAAGCCTAATAGTGTGAAGGCTGGGGACGGCGGCCTAACGACCGCTGGCCCCCAGTATGGTTCTGATACTGGAGGGGTGGGGGATCAGCGCTGGCCCCGGGCTCCCCGGAGCCTGTGCTGACCGCCGGAGATTTCGCCCGACGAGGCGGTTCTCTCTCGTGCGGCCCGTTCCACTCTATCACAGTTGCGCTCAGGTTTCTGCTCTGCCCTAATTTCATACCGCCATAGGATCGGACTGGCGGATTCCGACTCCTGTCCCGAGTGTCACCGCGCCCCCCATACCGTCAACCACCTGTTTGAGTGTCCCGCCCACCCTACCGCCCTCCTTCCTACCTCTCTGTGGGACAGCCCTTTATCTGTGACTGACTTCTTATGTTCTCTGCCTTCCTTCTCATACCTTCCGCCACGCGCCCGACCCCCTCCGGAACCGCCCCCTACGTAACAACAACAACAACACAACCGCCGTTGATGCGTCTCTGGATGATGATTTTCCCCCGCCTCCACGTCGACTCCTGGGACTCGGCCACCATCTCTGACTCTACCGGTAGCTAGACTTTGGACCTCTCCAGGAATTCTCTTACGGAGACTCAAGCCCCGCCTACTCTAAAGAGGGGTGGAACTGACGACCCTAAACCCCAACCAAAACCAAACAAAGCCTCTCCTTCTCCTAAACTCTCAACAAGCTACGTAACTCTGGAACCTTACCAGCTTCCTACAACTAAAAGAAAAAAGCCAAAGCCACAATCACTAAACTCATTTCATCTCTCACAGCTCGGTGAACCACAAAATACTGCTACGCTTCCTGCTTATTACGAGAATGGGGTGCTGACCGCACCTCGTTATTAAGATTATACGTTATACTGATGGAGCTAAAACTAGATTATGGCATGGAAGTATACTTATCAGCTGCTTGTACAGCGCTAGCCCGACTCCAACCAGTGCAGAACCTTGCTATAAAATTGGCCCCAGGCCTTTATACATAGAACCACCCAAGTTATTACCCTTCATGCCGAAGCGGGACTTCTTTCCTTTCGCTATTACAGACAACTCAAATGCTTGAATTACTATGCACTATTGCTCATAAACGCAACCCACCCGGAACATGACACAGTGGTAAATAGACAAGTTTACCAGAACCAAAATATGACATCACAAAGTTTTCTCAATAGAGCAACTGAAATCCGACTGCAATTGGATCTATCAGACGAAGACATCCTCCCTTAACCTTCAACACTCTTTCCCTCTGGAGAGTAATGGCCATAAAAATCTGTAGCGATCTCATGAAATTAAAAAAGCGAGATCATGACACTCATAATTTAAAATGCCAGTATTTAGACCATCTCAGAACCCATCAATTTCTAGCTTGCATATATACAGATGTTTCGAAAGCCCAAAACAGAGTTTCATACTCATACGTACATGGTGTACACTGTTACGAAAAACGAAAACAAGAAATTCCTTCCTCGTACACAGCAGAATTATATTCAATATATGATGTACTGAATTACGCTGAATCCTTACCACATCTAACTATAACAATTGTCACTGATTCCAAAAGTGCAATACAAGCAATTTTGCGAAATAACCTTCGCACACTCTAATAATTCTAATCCGAAATCGTATGACAAGAAGCAGTAAATCTTTCGTTTTTTGCTGGGTCCCCAGCCATTGCGGGGTTCCAGGTAACGAACGTGCGGACCGAGCCGCCAACTAGGCCTTCACAAGGACCTTAAACCCAGTACTCCTCCCTCGATCTGACTATAAATGGCGCTACAAGTAGCTAATGAAAGATTCTTGGCAGGCAAGCTGGGGCTCTGTGTTGAACAAGCTGCTTGAAATTAAACCGCTGTCGAAACCTTTCCCTGACTCCTCAAATTTCAATGGATTGTGGGAAGTGTGTTTAGCCAGACTACGTGCTGGACACTCCCTCCTCACTCACAGATACTTGCTCACGCGGGAAGACGGACCCATATGCGATTATTGCAGTGCACCCTATCCATTAATCATATCCTCTCTATATGCCCTCACTTTGACGTTCAAAGGCTGGCACACTTCGGAGTGCCTGCCACGTTGGAAAATATCCTTACTGGTAATAAAACATCATTCCAAAGCCCATTGCGCCTTGTTACTGTCATGAATTTAATAGTATATGACAAGATGCTAAAAATGTAATAATCCCAGTGAAAACAAACATAGAACCACCAAAATGATACCTAACCACAATATGAACCACACTATACTAGCCCCTATTATGAATCCTAAAAGAGAGCGAAACATCAACTAAATCAACTTTATCTCAGTAAGAAGTTATTTTTCGTGAAGATGGATCGCTGTTGTATCGTGCACCCATCGTCTACGGCGGGAAAACCCTTAATATAATAAAATTCCTTTCTTGAAACACCGCAAAACGGACAATGAGATTGGCTCTGCCGCCGTCCGCTGTGTCGCTGTAATTGAGAGGAGGCTCGCAGGAGATCCCAGTCTACGCTATCATCGAGACTCTTCGGAACCTTGCTCCGTGATGGCGAAGGCACCAGATATGCTAGTTTTTGTGACTCAGAAAGTGCAGTACAAGACATCCAGAATTATGGCGGAATCCACCTTATTAGAACGAATATGTTGAACGACTGCTGTGTCTAACCCGTCCTGAGAAGCGCGCGCACATTTCCTGGGTACCTGCGGACGAGGTAGCGGCGGCTGCAAATCTGTCCTTCACTAACTGCAGAGTAACTAGTCATGACCATATTAAGCCATCAGGTCTGCGTTCCTCTCAGCTTAGCAGGAGAAGTGGAGCTGCATAGATAACAATGGAATACTCCGTAAGATAATACCGGCGCCGTACCAAAAGCCACCACGGCATCACAATGGGGCGGAGGAAGCTTACTATAGAAGAAAAGACTTGGGCCCTCACGCTGATCGAGCACCTCTCTCACCAACACCTTGTCAGTCTTGCTGTTGTTCTTCTTTTGAGCCCACATTGCACTTTACGTGGCGATATGGTCCCGGCGGGGAGTGTAGCAGCTGATTTCTCAAGGTTGAAGAGGGACACTCGGCTGACATTTAGTTCGACAGCTATGCGGTTCATCGGCATTCCCTACTCGATTAGGGTGAGGGTCCGAGTCTTTACCTCTATGGTAAGCTTCTTCCGACCCATTGTGACGCCGTGGTGGCTTTTGGTATGGTACCAAAATAAGTGAAAATGATGGAAAGTAGATGCCTTTAGACTAGCGCCACGTACGTGTACTCAGACTACTCTGCTCGAGCTCGGATAGATCACAGACTGGCTGTGCAGCAGGGACTTCTGTGTGGCGCGAAAGTGAATCAACACGCGTCATACTACCCTCTTCTCTTCTCTCATATGGCGGGGAATGCGAAAACAAGGTTATTGGCGAATTATGTGATAACTGTGTTTCGGCGGCACAGGGGTAAATTTTGTGTTTGCCTCCAATGCAATGGGTGTGGGACCTGAGAAATATTGGTCAGTCATAGTAGGCGACGGAATTCCCTTTAGTGCCAGATAACCTGTTATGTATCTATGAAGGTAGATAAACCATCTAGCCGATGAGTACGGTATACTCGATGTTACTTAGGCGCCGAGAGGGAAACCCCAGTGTTGTGTTAGATGTCTGGTTTTTTTTTTTACGAGTGAGTTGGGCAGACGATCCCGAAGCGCCAGTTACCTACTATTGCTTACGCTGCTACTTGAAATACTTTGCAGTGTCTAGAGAAACTTAGAGTTAACACAATTAATGATGACTACGCGATTTGCTTGCTAGGATGACTGCATGGACAGCTCGATGATGGCAGTGACGATGTTTGCCGCTCTGCTGCCCCCGACGTGCTCTGAGGAGCAGCCTAAGGAGGCTCTCTGGGACCGCTACACCTGTGCCTATTGCTCCGCCTCGTCTACGCTCTACTGTACCGTACAAGACCACATCCGTGAGGTAACTTCTTACCTGTGCCCTCGCCAATAGTTTTAATATTTGGAGCTGCGTTTGCCAGGCATAATGCCAAGTGCTCATGTTTATATGAAGGGAATAATTCTAGTCACGTGATGTTAGAGGTAGGTAGCTACATGTTGGGTCATAGGTTATAGGGACATTTATGTTAGGTTAGGTTCATCTATCCTATGTTGTGAGGAGTTGTACCTTCCAGAGAGACTCCGTTGGTTACTTTAACCTCAATTAGGAATTTGGTATGTATATCTTTTTCATGTTTTCACTGTGCTCCCTTCCTTATTTCACACTCCTACTAATGACCTTGCTTTTATTTTTCCTCGTCTTTCCCGACTTGCTGTCAGTGCCTTCTTTTTATTTGCCTTTGTAGTGAATGAAGAAGGCTTAAACTTAACAGTATAATAGTGTTCATAATTTAGTCACGTGGCCTGCCTGCTGACTATCTGTTCCTCCACTGGTATCGCTCCCGTGAGGTAATATAGGTTAACATGTCTAGTACCCGTCCACCATGCTAGTAGCCGTCCCCTTGGCACTAAAAAACTTCCTGTGTGAAAACTAGCATTGCTAGAAAGCCGTACATAGACTTAAACTGTAGGCTAAGTAGTGCTGCTCCATCCCTGAAAATGACGGGCAAAAAAAAATAATAAATAAATAAAGTAAGACAATAAAAAATGGTGATGGTTTTCACATTTTTTCACTAAAACACGAAAAAAATGTGAAAACCATCACCATTTTTTATTGTTTTATTATTTCGCCCGTCATTTTCAGGGATGGTGCGGCACTACTTAGCCTACAGTTTAAGCCTATGTACGGCTTTCTAGCACTGCTAGTTTTCACACAGGAAGTTTTTTTAGTGCCAAGGGGACGGCTACTAGCATGGTGGACGGGTTCTAGATATGTTGCCCTAAATGTTTATTGTCTACCCAGTAGCTTAGTTTTCGTAGGTAGGTAATTGAAGGTATAAAGCTTAGCTTTAGTCTATGCAATGAAGATGAGTAATTCGCATAATGAGAGTTGGCACTAGTCTATCTGTTCCTCCTTTTCTTGTTTCACCCCTTGGTCCTATGGTGTAGAGAGCAGCGACCTCAGGGGCACCCTGTGGGTTACCTCAGTTAGGCCTGCTGTGCGTCTTTCGTCCGTGCCCACTTTCCTACTGTTACCGTTGATATTTGATGTTTTCTTTCTTTTCCTTCCCTGTTCCCATACATGTTTATCCTGTGTGGGAGCACTCTCGTGTATAGGTTCTTTGCTTCTAGCGAATGCTGTATTCCTCTTATTTCTTCCTTTCTAAGAGGAGACATAGGCTTACTTTTTAAAATATATTAATAATAATAATGCTTTGGTCAAAGTGAAGTCAACTTGGCCACACCTCCTATTGGAACACCACACGCACTGGTTCGTGCTACAGATATGGGCCAACCGGCCCCAGAGTGGTGTACGGCTGTGGTCGACTATGGATCACCAAGAGCTATGGCAAATCGATGGAAGGTTCTTGTGTAACGATCTGTGTCCCCGCTCTCCCCCCATTACTGGGAAGGGTAAGTTCCTCCGTGGCAGCTGTGTAGATATCAAATGCCGAGTCATAGCATCAAGCGCCGCAAGAACTTGCTGACTCGGGCTGGTATTTGAACTTGTAACGTTCAGGGTTGTAAGCTCAACCTTCTAGGCTGCTGCTATTACTTTTATATCCTCATTGCTTCTTCTGTTTTTTTTTTTGTTGCTACTCTTCCTGTTTTTTCGTAGTTTTTTCTGGCACACATGCCCACTAATTTTTTTTTTAAATACCTGGATGTGTCAAGACAAGCTAAAACAATCATTAATCAAATTTGATTAATAATTTTTTCAGAATCATCAAGATCGGTTGTATGTATGTGAAGTGTGCGGGGACTTGGAAGGCGAGGGCAGCGCTGTGCAGCCGCCGGTGTTCAGCAAGCGGTCAGAGCTGCTGCAGCACCTGGAGGAGCACCTGACCCGTGGTGACCGCAACTACCAGTGCAACGCGTGCAATAAGCGCTTCTGTGTGGCGCGTCAGCTGCGCGACCACAAGCGCCATCATCTCGCCAAATCTGTTCTCTGTCCTCACTGTCCTAGAAGGTTTAGAAGCGAACTAGCCCTCCAGGAGCATATTTATAGTCACACAGGCTGCCGGCCATTCAGATGTGCCCATTGTAAGAAGCGGTTTGCGTCCAGATATACCCTAAAAGTTCATAATAAGACACATTTGATACGAGAGAGAAACCACAAGTGCATGTCCTGTCACAAGGAGTTCTTATCTCACCATCATTTAGCGGAACACATGCATATACACGAGAGAAGTAAAAACTATGTCTGTGATACGTGCGGCAAGGCTTTTGCTACCGTCAGAAGTCTGGATCTCCATATGGTTATACATTCCGGTGTAAAAAACTATTCCTGTAAGCTCTGTAACAAGCAGTTCGCTCGCAAGGGGGAGGTGGAGGACCACGAGAGGATCCACACGGGAGAGAAACCATTTCAGTGCGAAATTTGTGGTGCCACGTTCAGCCAAAGGAGCAATTTGCAGAGTCATAAGCGTGCAACTCATTTGAAAGAAAAACGCCACCAGTGCAATCAGTGCAATAAAGCTTTTAAGAGGAGAAGACTCTTAGTTTACCACATGATGAGCGTACATACCGGGGAACGTCCGTATAAATGTGAGGAATGCAACGCTGCCTTTGTGTACCCTGAACATTATAAGAAGCATTTAAGAATACATACGGGAGAGAAACCATTCAAGTGTGAAATTTGTGGTAAGGCATTTAATTCGCGAGATAATAGAAATGCTCACAAATTTATTCATTCTGAACGGAAGCCTTACGAGTGCACTCTGTGCAACATGGGCTTCATGCGCAAGCCAATGCTGCTGACTCATCTGGCGCAGCACGGAGCACTGGCTTCTCAGCCTGAGCTGTGTGTCAGAGTCAATCCTCCTAGTGTCGCAGATGAGACTTGGCCCTCTCAGCAGACCCTTGCCGCTGACGAAAGTGACCTTTATGCTACTGCAGATTCTCTCAAAATTGTATCTGAAGATTTGGAAGGGAGTGTCGAGCTGGTGGGGGCTGAGGGCGTCGAAATGGTGTCTCGTCCCTTACACATCATTCAGACAGATGGCTTGCCACGATATATAATTCAGAGTGGCGACAGAGAATCGTTTTTGACGTCTCTTCAGGGCCAAGTTCTTGAAGTACGACCCGAATCCTTCCAAATGAAGTCGGACGGAGTTCACTACGAACTTAGTGGAGAAGATGTGAGCAATTCCGGCGGAGGCGCCACCAATGGCTCGAGCGTTGACCCACTTTCTGGCACGGGTCGTTCCTTCGAGCTCCAGTTAGCTGGCGGTCGAGATGAGGAGGAAGAGTTTGAACTGCAGAGTGTAACTGGGGAAGTAACGAGCATCAATTGCGTGGGTGTGGCTGGTGGTAGCGCCGCGTCACAGGATGACAACAATACGCTCCTTTCTCGATCCTTCCACTTCGACGGACCCTCCGCAGATACCGCCACGCTCGGCCAGTTGCGGCCACTCAAAGTCCTTACCAGCGATGGTGTGGTTACTGTGCCCGTCAGCAAAGATTCGCGAGGGTCGGCCAGTAGAACTATGTGGAATGAAGCCAGTGGCTTAATTGGACCCGACTAGCTCAGTATTATGATGATTTTGCGTCGTACCGCCCGTGCACATACCGAATATATTATTGTCTCGTGTTCAGTTGCAAATAGGCTATCAAATCAGGCCACTGCAGTGAGAGCAGTAGAGAGGATCGATATTGCGAGCTGTAGGTCTCCGTGATTATATTACTTTCTGTATGTTCGTAAGATTTCCGCGTATTTTTACGTCTCCTCATGAGAGTATATGAGAGCTGTGCTGGGGCGATGTGAGAGTGGCGTACGTTGTTCGCGTATCTGTGCTGTACTGCCACCGTACGTTTGTCGTGCACCGCTGACAGTACAAGTAAAAAATTTAACATATTCCTTCTGTGAAATGCCTCACACTTTCATAATGTAAAAGAAAGTAACCACCCCATTCATGGTTGTTGTCAATATCTCTGCACATTCTTCCTGTATTTCGTTTTAGCTGCCTGCCCTCATGGGTCTATTCTGGCGGGCCCTATCCCCAAGATAGAGAAACACTTACAGGTTAGACAGACCAGAATTAGCTGAATTTATGCTTGTGCGCTGTGACGTCATCTACCCCAGGGTTGCCAAATGGCTTTTTCCTGTGCCTAATTTGGTTTTGAGAAATTCGCCTGTCATGAGAACGAGCAACTTGGCCGTCAGGCAATAAAGTTCAGTTAGAGTAATGATTTAAAGTATGAATCAAACCTACTTTTGGCTCAGACGTATTGATTAAACGTTTATTTGATAGATAAGTTTGATAGGTTTATTACACACAGACACATTTTATGTATTACAAGTATTTGGTAAAGTAGTAATACACTATAGAATAATGCATCTGCGTAGCCACTGAAAGTTTAACAAACTTTTTGGGCAACATGAAACAAAAACTAATAAAATTGTATGACATAGATATTCTTTAAAACGCTTTTTTAAGACATTATCAAAAATGGGATCTAGTAAATACTCAGGAAGTTTATTGAGAAGCGTTGCAATTTGAAATACTGTAGCGCGTTTCTCAACGTCAACACGCACAGTTGGCAGATTGAGAACAGAACGTCTCAGTTCGTAATTTTGTTGGGGAATAAGGGGACTGAAATACTTTAGAATTACTACTGGATGATTGTAGAACACAAATCGAAAAAAATCATGTAAGGAATAGGTGTAAACATCCTGAAATTGCAACATTTGTATAAATTATAAAGAAAGATATTGGGTCTTTTTGAATAAAAACTTTCAGTTGATTCCGCCATGGAATAGAAACGTACGAATTTCGCCCGCATAACCTTCGTCATTCTGATTTCCAGCTCACAATTGAGACGAAAGCCGCCACTGCCGTGCAGCCTTTTCAGTAAAATGCAAAATAACCGAGCGTTTCTGCGCATATATATAATGCTCGTTTCTGGGCGTTCAGCTTCAAATAATACCTATGTGCGTGTAATATTAGTAGCAAATTTAGGTCTTTGTGCGATCGGAAATGAAGTGGCGAATCTGACGATGAAAGTTGATGAATCGGGCAATAGACGTCTGGGAAACCTTGATTTATACCTCTGATGTTGCTCTGATTGCAGTCATTATTTTTTTTTTATAAAGCTATGAACCGGCTTTTCAAGATAATTTTTTCTATCCATTTCAGTGCATTTTGTTGGTAATAGCTTTTCTAGAGAACTGAGAATTACAGAGAAGCAGTAAATGAAGGATAAACTGTTGCTCCCTATACGGCACTGGATGATGCCTCATGCTGATTTTTTTCCAAAATGGCGATAATGATTTTTTGTCTGTTTTATCCGTTTCTGTTATTCTACCCTGCCTATCCCAGTCAGAATGTATAGCCTCATGAGACCAAGGGCTGTCCCGAGTGCCTTCTCCGCAGGGATGTTGCAGCTGGCTGCAGTTGCTGCTCAAAACGTTAGTTTGTTACGTTAGGTAGGTTTTCTATACTTCCTCTTTTGTTCCGGCGAATGGTGGTAAGTGACTCAGCCGATGGAATTCCTTTCTGCTCCCGTGTGGGGACCGTGAAATGGTCCCTCCACACGAATATTTTGTTTCTTCTGTCTCCTTTTATTTTCGTGTCTTCGTCTCTTGCCCTGTACGACATGGGAACTCGTTCAACCGAGCCGTGTAAGGTTGGAGATGCTTTGCGTCTTATTTCCCCGCCAGTGATAGCGCACTGTGCCAAGACTGAAACTAGTATTGAAGTCATCCAGTGAGTTTACCATTAAATCGAAACTGTCTGGTAGAAATGCCGAGTAAACTGCCACAATATATTTAGGCCTCACGAACCCAAGGATCCCGAGTGCCTTCTCCGTAGGGGATGTAGCAGCTGGCCTCAGTTCCTACTGAGAAGGTTAGTTTTTGTAGAGTTATGAAGGTTCTCTATATTTCCTCTTCTGTTCCGCGAGGTGGGCCGTCGAATGGTGGTAAACGACCCATCAAATGGGACTCCTATCCGCTCCCGTGTGGGGGCCACGGAACGGACACCCTCCGCACGAGTGTTCGCTTTCTTCTGTCTTTTCGTCTCCTTCCCTGAGCCGCACGGCTGAGCGATTTCGTTTGGCAGAGCCGTGTGAAGTTGCAGATGCTCGCGCCTTATTTCCTGCCAGACATGGTGCACCTGGCCAAGATTGTTCTGATGGAACTCATCTGAGTTCGACTCGACTTCTAAACTATATCATGCACAATTGGATCGCTGTTATATAGTCTGCGGATCTGATACGACGGGAAACCCACAATATAATAAGAATAATAATAATGCTGAGTAAAACTGCATATCTCTGCTAACAAAGCGCCTTCATGCCATCTGCTTCGGTGGCTATACTAATTCTCTAATAACAATAATAATTCGTTTTAGCTTCTCTTCTGCCGAATGATCGTTGCTTCATCCAGTTTTCATCACTCTATTCTTTATTTTCCGCAACTCCACCAATCGCGCTGTAATTTTTGCACCATTCTTTCCTCTACTGTGAATCTATTTGCCGAGAATCTAACAGCTAGTCTTTCCTCATTGCATTCAATTCAAGCATTTTTTATGATCAGTCTCTGTACTGGGTCGGATGTTCTTTCTGGTACCAAGGTAATTGCATGTATAATCCGTGTTTTAATTCAAAGGCGTTTGCTTACTGTTTCTCCATGTATAATGTGTATGGCGACGGGACGTTTTCCAAAAGTGAAAATTTCGAGCACGAAAAAATCATTTTTCGGAAGGGTCATTCTTGAATGGAAGCGAGGCGACGGAAAAATATTGACTACTTTAATTATATGCGACCCCCTCTGGAGCCTCTTAAGTCGAGCTACATCTTCGGTACATTTCACTCAAGCTCACTCTACTTCCTTCTCTTGACTACCAGCCTACTTCTGACTATCTGTATCGTGTCGTTCTTTCTCGACTTGCTGTTTCCGTGAGCTGGAGTTCCTCTCGGTTCTTGGCATACACTTACTGTCCTTTTGCTTTTTTCGAGACATTGCTGTAGTCCAGCGGGACTTGTAACCCTATTGATACCAGGTTCGGTAATTTTGCTGTAGAGGTTCTTTCACATTCCTACGGGAGAAAAGCCATTGCAGTAAGACAGCGCAACCTGGTGAGAGTAGGGTTGAATTGATATTTTCAACCTTAGCTAACGTAGGTATTAGAGTAGTTGTCGCTTTAGTGATTGGCTTCCCTTAGATGCATTTACCAAGTTATTTTATTGATATGTTATTTCGTTCATATTTTTATATAATGTATTACTGTATATGTGAACTCATGTGTGCTCGTATCATTACTTTTGTGTTCTTTTTATTTCTGCTCTGCAATGAGCGCTTTTTAGTTTTTATAACGAAACTCCTCAGGTGGCGTAAGGTTGGCCAGAGGGTTAGGTTCACCCATCCCATCCTATGTTTTAGGGAGCAGCGCCCCCACGAGGACCCTGTAGGTTACCTTAGCAGTTTGCTAGGCCTTCGGGACGTCCGTGTTTTGTTCCTTCTTTATGTCCTTCCGATTACCTACTCCTTATGATCTTACTGGCGTCTGTTCTTTACAGACTCGTTTCCATGCACGTTGATCCTGTGTGGGAAAATCTTTGTGCATGGATTCAACGTATCTACCGGGTGCTGCAAAAAAAAAAAAAAAAAAACGCTGCCAAACTTTCACAGGTGATAGGGACACTCAAAACAAATACTTTTTCACGAATATAAAAAATTCCAAAACTTGTTCGTTTCCGAGATATTGACATGTGTAATTTGTAACATAACCTTACCCAAAAATTGCCCTCAGGGGCATATTGTGGGGGGGCCCTTTCCCCGCCACAATATGTTTTTGCATCACGCACCCAAGGGTCCCGAGTGTCTTCTCCGCAGGGGATGTAGCATCTGGTCGCAGTTCCTGCTAAGCATGTTAGTTTTGTATAGTTAGGTAGGTTCTCTATTTTTCCCCTTCTGTTCCGCGAGGTGGGCCGCCGAATGGTGGTAAGCGACCCATCCCATGGGACTCCTATCTGCTTCCGTGTGGGGGGCCACGGAAGGGACCCCCCGCACGAGTGTTTGCTTTCTTCTGTCTTCTTCTCATTTCGTTTTTCGTCTCCTCTGCGCCGCACGGCTGAGCGATTTCGTTCGGCCGAGCCGCGTGGAGTTGGAGATGCTCGCGCCTTATTTCCTGCCAGGCTTGGTGCACCTGGCCGAGATTGTACTAAAAGAACTCATCTGAGTTCGACCCAACTTCTAAACCATATTATATAAAATTGGATCGCTGTTATATAGTCTTCGTTTCTGATACGGCGGGAAAACCCTCATTATAATAATAATAATATTGATAATACCTAAAACTGCAACTAAATGAAGGCCTACCTACATACAACTCCAGTTGCAAATAAACAGTAGAGTGAAAACTGAAAGAATATTGTGTAAAGAAATGTAATACATTAATTTTACAACCAATTACATTAACTTGTCAAAATGTTCACCATTTACTTCAGTGCAGGCGTGACACCTCCTCTGAAAGGACTGTTGAACTCGATGTTGCCTGCTGCGTCCGTGATCCTGGCAACAAGATCAAATTCTGACTGCAGAGGAGTGCCGTACACCAAAGTTTTCATGTGGCCCAGAAAAAGAAATCCAGTGGATTGAGGTCGGGAGATCTAGCAGGCCATGTTACTGGACCATTTCGCCGGTCCGGTAAAGTAATTTGTAAACACAGTGTTGCCATAACGTAGGCAACTGCTGTATTGTCAGATTCAAAGCTATAACTAGGATTAACGTAAAGACTTAATTACTATTTGTAAGATTACCTTAAACGTTACAAATGTCAATATCTCGGAAACGAACAAGTTTTGGAATTTTTGGTATTCGTGAAAAAGTGTTTGTTTTGAGTGTCCCTATCACCTGTGAAAGTTTGGCAGTTTTTTAGCAACACCCGGTATAGACGTACTATATGTTCCTTCCATCTCTTCTCTTAGAACAGCTAAGTACTGATTTAGGGAGGTTTAAACTACCTATCTCTAGCGAAAATACCGTGAACTGAGCACAGAACGTTCTGGCGCGAACGTGTACAGGAATTGGAATTCAAAAGTCATCACAGAAGCCTCGACTTTAGGGAAACTACGGCAAGTTGGTCCATTTCTGCTTTATTATGGAGCGTTGCCTCTTCAGGAAGAATCTGTAGGTGATCTTTTCTGATATTTTTAGCGTGCTAGTAAGCCGACGAACACGTTCATTAAAAAGTTAAATAATAGCAAGTAATCAAGCAGCATCAAACAGAAACATAATATTGTGTATCAACTTGAATGTAATGACTGCGACAGTGTCTATATAGGAGAGACCCGAAGGCAACTTTCTGTGAGACTGGATGAGCGGGATGAACCCCGCTTTATCTCAGCCTTAAACGTTCGGAAATATCCAAATAGGCAGCGTGCGAAAACGCATCAAACTGCGATTTGACGAGGAAAATTCGCAGCGATCTGCGAAAGCGCAAGTGTGGTTACATTTTTGGGTTAGTCTGCACGGGGCTTTTCTTTCAACCCCATGAAGACCAAATAAGATGTCTGTTTACTGGAGGATTTGTACTTCGTTTAGCTAGTGCTGTACCATGAATAGAGGCGGTGTAACCTTGTGGAGCTTAGGTCTGACCATGCAAGTCACCTGGCTCAGTCACGAGTGCGTTGTAACCCTTTAGGATGAAAAGAGGGCATGTCGATAGGGTGTACAAATTGGCAGTCCTGTGGGGTAGGTTGTGCGCGAGAAGCACCTACTAATTAGCAATCCTTGACCCTTCATATGTCAACGAAGTGCACGTTTGTTTTAGTTTTTTTGCCGCCGCATTGGTGGTTACGAACCCTGTGCCTCTTGTCTTTGAAATGGGAGGGTATTCCTCGCTGTTAAGAGTCTGATGAATTTTTCCTAATATGTAAGCTATGAAACTTGTCTTTATGTAAATTGTAATCTGTCGTCTTGGAAGTCTACACATTCCGTTATGCATCGCTAGAGTGCTGATTATGTCAGGTTTGGGTCCATATTCGAGTGATCTTTGTATGATATTCAGTTGAAGCAGTGGTAACTTCTTAATTTTTATTTTGTGGCACTAAAATAAAAATTACGAGCCTAATCAAACTATATTCATAGCTACGAAATATAAAATGATCCGAGGACAACCTGGTTCTGCAGAACAGTGAAGATAGTATTCAGTTAGCTAGTTATTTACTGTAACGAAGACATTTATATCATAGTTTTAGGTAAGATAAGATAGAATTAAAAGCCACGCTTTTGGCAAATTAGTACAAACTTATTGTTATAAATACCCTACTGTTATTGTACATTCTCAGAGTTAAGTTTTAGAGTATGCAATTCACAGACGACTGTGACACTTTGTAAAGTTTTCACTGGTGTGATGAATTCGCTTGTCTACTGCGTGAC
Source organism: Parhyale hawaiensis (assembly GCA_001587735.2). Lineage (NCBI taxonomy): Eukaryota > Metazoa > Arthropoda > Malacostraca > Amphipoda > Hyalidae > Parhyale > Parhyale hawaiensis. The sequence continues at coordinate 15,810,472 of LQNS02278096.1, read as the reverse complement.
AGAAGCCACTTCTGACGTAGTGGCTTTACTGTCATCTCTTGGCCCAAATTGCTGTCAACATAAGTTTTTTTTTTAGTGTAACGTTTATGTACTGTCAGCGGCTGGGTCGTTCAGCCGGATGGCCCAAGTCCCGACCCAAACTCTTAGGACCAGTCGCTGTCTGACTGCAGCTTCTAGAACCTGAAGACCTAGTCTTTATGACCCAAAACCTTCAATGAAATAGACTAATTATCACTGAACTCTACTCCTTAAAGAAGCTGGGGTTTGGCACCGGCCCCTCTCGCCAAAAAATATCTGACTCTGTAAACATGGAGAGCACGTCAGGGTTAGCTGCGAACTGCACGCAGCGCAAATGTTGTACAAACAAAAGGCACTTCGCGGTATGTATATGTTGAGCGTACTAGGAAGTACGCGTACGGATGCAAGGTGCTTTCAAAATACAATGATTTCAGTAAAATTGGGCTCTTTTCAATGTTTTATTATTATCATATTGGTATTGCCCCGCTATTTCTGAAACTAGGACAATAGCGATCTAAGATGATTTACTCGGCTTACAGTCGGAACCACAGCGTTGTGTTCAGGTGGCAAGAGATGAAGGACGAAAAGAGAAGACAGAAGAAAGAAGCGCCAGTGTGGACGGTCCCTTCTGCGGCCCTCCGCACGGGCGAAGTAAGAGCCCCGCAGAAAAAGTCTGCCACCTCGATCGGCAGCCCACCTCACCTCGATCGGCAGCCAACCTCGTGGGACAGAAAGGAAATATAGAGAACCTACCTAACTCTACAAAACTAACCTTCTCAGCAGGAACTGCGACTAGATGCTACATTCCCTGCGGAAAGGCACTCGGAACCCTTGGGTGCGTGATGCCCAAACATATTGTGGCAGGGAAAGGGTTTGCCACAATGTGCCCCTAAGGGCTTTTCAATGGTAGTATAACGTACCTTTTTAAACATATTTTTGGTTAATTAGCTGTCAACGAAAGTGAGTTCCATTTATTCAACATATAAACATAAGCTAAGCTAATACTGGTGGCAAGGACGCATTTCAGAATATCCATGAACTAAGCCATCTTCCTCATGCGAGTCGTCCGGTACAGCACAAGAGAATCGTAACGTAAATGCTTTACCATTTCTGTACAAGTTAAGCCAATCTTAATTCGCCCAGAAAGCATATAACACTCGTACGCCTTTGGGTGTCGCTGTCCATGTTCTTCCAGCTGACCTAAATCACCTGAAAGTGAATACTTGTCAACAGACAAGGTAATCTCAGTACATCCGCTCAGCAGCTGTCAATGTTATCTGGTCAAACTATTAAAAAAATGGCTCCTATTGCTACAGTAACCAGTTAAGTACGCTTCTCGTATGTTTTACTCAAACAGAAAAAAGAAGTCATTTTTCGTTTTAAAGATCAATAACACTTCTATACTCTCCATGGAAAATAATTGGAGAACAAGTAACACTCAATATAACTTGCCCACACCCCATTTTATCCCACCCATAATGGCCGTCATTTCACACTCTCACGAACACGTGGCTAACAAATTTAACCCAGCATATATTACGCCAGGGCCACATTCGCATTTGCACTTACAACCGATTGCTAGGTTACGCACCTCGCGGGTAGTTTCGATGATTATTTAAATTCGGTAGTAATTGACTTAAAAGAGTCCCCCATGCTCGTTTCAGGTTGTGAGTGTGAATGCACACAGTGGCCTCGGCATTAGATGGAAGCACTGATGAGAGACCTCAAGGCGCACTTCTGGTAACAGTTCATGTCAGTAAAAAGCCTTTGAGGCCATACCCACACACGGTCACCCTCATTAGAGAATATAGGTAGGGTACGACACAATGTCCCTTTTTCATTTCAACTTATTCACGACACAAATGTGACACTAAACGGTGGCACATCGACGACATACCAGACCGACTGTCACATGAAACGTTTAACAGCAAATCAGTAGAGACAAGAAATTTCCCTCAGCGTCCTCAAAATTCTGTGCACTCGCCTTCGCGCTTCTGTATTTCTGCATGCACGACATCCCCGAACCTTCGAACATGCACATACACATCGGCTACATAAGTTGCCGATGTCATCATCGCCTCGAAATACCAAAATCTCGTCACCACCGCTACCCTTCAAGACCTGCAACTGTATGTCAACTCCACACATACCTAACTAGTCGCAACTAGGCTAAAGGCAGCACCAACAAAGTCTACCGTTGCCCTAGTCACGAGCAATGCCCGCGAGCATAGACTTGTTCCTCATCTGACACTAAACAAGCCAACACCACATACACTGAAAAAAACATAAAACACCTTTATAAGCTCGCCGAGTAAAAACACTTAAGGCCTTGGGACTCGGACATAATAAGACAACATAGACTATCCACACACAGTACATTGCATCAGTAATGAGATGTGAATGCCCAGCACGGGGAGCCAATTTATGAGATATACACAAGACTTTGTAAACCCTGCAGAACAATGGGTTACGAATAATCACAGGCAGCACAAAGACTTCCTAGTAAAATATTTGCACCAGTCACCACGAATCACAAATTTAACAATAGACGATCAACCAGACATGAGAGGTGCTCAGTTCGTCTGAGCAGCAATTAGAGTCTAACCAATACAAGATGCATTACCTCACTCACCGACCACCCACGCTGAGTTACATAAAACTCACAACGGTCAAGCACTACACACACAAATAGTTTACGACCCAAACTACCTGATACTACTTCACACAAGCACATGCATATTGAGTTCACAAACGGAGCCTTCAACAGAATCCTTGACGGACGTCCTCCACCAACAGACCAATCATGAGTGCACTTACCAGAACTGAGAGGGTACACCGAGGCGGTGTACCCACGACCTATGGTTGAACGAGACCGTAGCAGGCACGCACACCACACAATAATAGGTCCAATAATCGACTGCCCCGCACTTAAGTCCTTGTGAACACAACACAACATTGCTGGGGTTCTGGATCTGTAGGGTTGCATGGTGATAGTGGGTGCCTGCTTGCTGTCGAGAAGCGGTCATGCTCGGCATGACGACTACGACAGCACAATAACACATTCATTTGTCGAACAAATTCAAGTAACTCGGTAGTCAATACCGTAGGTTTGCAAGTACAACGATTGTGGACCACATGGCGCCAAAGGTCCAACGTTTTAGCTCAATTTTTTTGCAGGAGTGTTAGGATATGACGGCCAACTGAGTTTTGTGGCGTAAATTCTGATCACTGAGATACTACTCCCCTGAAAATAAGGAGCCCAGCATCTCAAACTGACAAAACAATAAATAAGACGAGTAGAAAAATGAGTCACCATTGAGGGGAAATACACGCCTCCTCACTAGAAGGAGCAAGTAGGAGTCCCGTTGGCTACGTCTCTCATCACCATGGGCGAGCATCACACAGAACAAGGATAACACCAATCGAACTTTCCGAACAATCATTGCCAGCAGGAAATGTTACCAGGGACGACGAAAGAGACACTCGCACGGACGATTTCTTTCGCGCCCCCAACTCTGAAACAAATAGAAGACCTGAAAGTAGGTTGTGCACGACCATGACGGCCCACACCACTTAGCAAAAGGGAAGCATAAAAGACCTGGTAGCTAACTGGACAAATTAACATCACGAATTACCATCAGATGCAAGCTCTAAGATTTTGAAACCGATAGATATTCCGACAGGGATAGGGTTCGCCAGAATACCACTCTCAGGGGAGAAAAATATTGCTATTATGAACTGAAGTGTCAAGTATTGGTAGATTTTACCTTCGTGGCGAGTCAACTGATGTACTAACTGACGTCTGTGATCGATGTAACTTTGTCGGTACCTTTGAATTCATAATTTTCTTCAATAAACGTTCACAAAATAGAAGTTACAGAACACTGGTTGAGATGAGTTTAACCATCGCGTTATCTGCAACTTTAGTACGCCCAGCAGGGTTACGCAATAACGTACCACATAGCTAATTAGAGGGAAGACCGACTCACACAATGGCCAAAAGAACGAGTTTGTAAGTATTTAGTATGGAATCCACGTTAGAAAACAAGCGAACTCTAAAGTTTGCATGCAATTTTGACGTAGGAGCTCGCTGCAATTTTGACTGCAATTAGATGGTCAAATGCTTGGAATTTCGTAAGCGAAAAGTACGAAGTATCAGAATCTTAGTGATCAACAGGAATAAATCGCTCTCTTAGTTACAGAAGCTTCTCATACATGTAATATTTTATAAAAGGCGTTACGTTAATATTAGTGAATTTATAGAGCAAATCTTTGCAGGAGGCATAGGATGGGCCATCGACCACAGGGAGAAGTTAGGTTCGTCTATACCAGGTTATGGGGAGAAACAACCCCAGGGAGACCCTGTAGGTTGAACTTAGCCAGACCTTTCGGACGTCTTTTCTTCGTGCTCACTTGGCTTTAACCGCTTTCATACTCATACTGATTTTAATTTCCTCTTCACGCTGTCGTGTGTACCCCTGACTTGCTATACCTACATATGCGCGTTGATCCTGAGTAGAAGCACCCTAGTGTATGGGTTCCACGTTTCTATTGAGATACAATGTGCTTTCTTCCTCTGTGAGATCACCTTTGTCGTGGTTACAAACGAAGGCTCAGCTTACTGAACGTAATATTTATGACGTAACTGAACATGATTTTCCTTATTTTTGTCTTGTTTCCAAGGCTGTCTCTAGAGCTGATTTCGAGGTGATTGGGCCTCGAATGAAGAGGGCGGCAAGATTTTGCTCAGAATAATCCGTGTATCGGGACGAGTTTCCTCGAAATATTGAGTATCGATTAGCCCGCCTTTCGACTACGTTAGTAAGGGCCATATTCACACCGAGTAGCTACATATTATTATCATCATCACTAGCATTAATTTATTACTGAATAGTCTAGGCCTGCGTCTATAAAAGGTTCACGGTTACTTAGAGAGTTTGCTAGCGCAGCAATTCTAAGCCGCATCGCGCCGAACTCACATAAGCGAGTTCTGTGTCCCAAGTTCATAAAGCACGTGCATTTTCAACCCTACACGACTCGGCTGAACGAAACCGCTCAGCCGGGCGGCACCGGGCACGAGACGAAAAATGAAATGAGAAGAAGACAAGCAAGAAACGCCCGTGCGGCTGGGCCCTTCCGTGGACCTCCGTAGTGGCAAAGATAACAGTTCCGCAGGAAAAAGTCGGCCATCTCGATCGATGGCCCACCTCGCGGACCATATGGGGAAATATAGAGAACCTACCTAACCTTACAAACAACTAACCTTCTCAGCAGCAACTGCAACATCCCCTGCAGAGAAGGCACTCGGGACCCTTGGGTTCGTGAGGCCCAAATATATTATGGCAGGGAAATGGCTCGTCAGTCTCCACAACAAAGGTGAGCTAATAGAAGAAGAAAGGACATATATATAGTATATCAACGGAAACTGGGAGCCCAGGCACGAAGGTGTTACCAAACAGGATCAACGCGCATGTGAACAGCAAGTCGGGAAAAAAAGAGGAAGAACAGAAAGTAATATCAGTACGAGTATGAAACCACCAAAAAATGTAAAGTGGGCACGAAAGGCACATGTTCTGAAGGCCTGGTTAATGACTAAAAGTAACTTACGGGGTCTTGGGGGCGCCGCTCCTAATAGCATAGGATGGGCAAATTAAACAAATCAAATCCTACGGATTTATGGCCTACGCTATGTCCTCTTAGGGGAATGTAGTTACACGTAGTTGCAGCATTATGTTCTTAGGAAACTATTTCAATCACTGCATTTGTCACGAAAATATTCTATAACTTAACGCAAAAATATGACACAACTCGAACATCTTCCATAACATCGCAATAAAACTACAAAACCGTCAAGAGAGGCTAGTAGTAGTTTTCTCCCAGTGACGTATGGGAACTTGGGAAGAGAAAGTCAGGAAAGAAAAACAAAAACAGAGATAGAGTATCAGAACGAGTACTGTACGAAGGTGGAAGTACATTGGGCGCGAATGATAGATGTCCTGGCTATTGTCCCCTACAGGGTCCCACCAGGATGCGCTGCTCCCCATAACCAAGGGTGAGCAAACCGGTCAAACCTAACACCCCCCGGGGCTTTTTAGATCAGCGCGGGGGGGGGGGAGGGCACTGATCCCACCTTGGTCTCTCAAGCCACCATCTCGGCCCAGTTTCTAGAAATAAAAATGCCAATATTTTTCTTTACTTATGTGGTTTTCGGGCAAAATCAGAAGGTCAATTCGATANGGGGGGGGAGGGCACTGATCCCACCTTGGTCTCTCAAGCCACCATCTCGGCCCAGTTTCTAGAAATAAAAATGCCAATATTTTTCTTTACTTATGTGGTTTTCGGGCAAAATCAGAAGGTCAATTCGATAGAGTACTATAGGACAGTTATAGTAAACGTTACTAAGAAGAAGCGATCAGCTATTAGCTGTCTAAGAAACAGAAACGTGAAAAATAACTACCGTATGCAACAAAATACGAATTAAGGATTCGAGTGTTGCTTTACGAACAGTTTGAACAAAGAACAGACCATTCATGGCCATTCCAAAACAACAAACTACCAAACACAAGTTGCAGCAATATATTTGAACTACAAAACGTCACTCTGTTTTTATTAACATTTTGTAGCCTCATTCAAGTAATTCGTGTACCTTGTGAAAATACAAAGAAGCGAGTAAAAAAAAATGCAAGATGTGCCCGACCGCAGAATGGCAAGGTTGAACAGAGCTTCCTCCATAACAAACTACGCTTAAAGAAAGGAATGAAAAAAAATGTGATATGACTGACTTCCGTAAGTAAACATCACGTGAAGAACGAAGTGGTAGCGCAGGAGCAAGGTTTGCTGCGGCTGGTCTCTGGTTGGTACCGCGAGTTTATACTGACGGTAAGAGAGACGCGCTCTCTGATCTTATGAGAGTGAGGCTGCTACACAGAAAATCATGCAGCCACAGCTACCACTGCGTTACACCAGCAGCCACGCTACCACAGTGGAACACCAGCAGCCACGGGTACCACAGTAATACCTACACAGCGGTGGCTCTTCCTGCACAAAGTAGCCAGAATCATATGATGTTGCTCCTTTCAGCACGGCTGACATTCTTGATGGAACGTTGAGGTATTGGTGTAAAGAGGAAGCCTGTACTACTGAGTCTTAACTGATGTTAAGACTGGCCGCTACTTTCTGTGCGGAAGTCCACAACTCGTTTACTGGGTCCAAACACTTTCGTCCTCCTCCGTATTCTGCATCAAAATCCGTTGCCATGCGGTGATAGACGCAGCCTTGCATTTTGCTCACTACCTGCAACAGAAACAACTCATATGCAAACGATGCAGAAGATCAGGGATACTAATAGTAACTGAGTTTTAAATATCATACTTATAACACAAGCGAGACCAGACACTAGTTATTATTATATTGGTATTGTCCCGCTATTTCCGAATCTAGGAAGATCAATAGCGATCTAAGATGATTTACTCGGCTCACAGCCCGAACCACAACGTTGTGTTCACTGCTCAGGGCGAGAGATGAAGGACGAAAAAAGAAGAAGACAGAAGAAAGAAGCGCCCATGCGTACGGTCTCTTCCGTAGCCCTCCGCACGGGTGAAGGTAAGAGCTCCGCAGAAATAGTCGGTCATCTCGACAGGCGGTCCCCCTCGCGGGACAAAAAAGGAAATTTGGAGAACCTTCCTAACTTTTCAAAACTAACCTCCTCAGCAGGAACTGCGGCAAGCTCCAACATTTCTCGCGGAAAAGACACGAGGGAGCCTTGGGTGCGTGATGCTCAAATACATTGTGGCAGGGAAAGGGCCCGCCACAACATACCCCTGAGGGCAACAGGCACCAGCGACACGACACATTAGTGCTAACTGTCGAGAGTGATATTGCTTTTCATTTATATAATTACTAGAGGGCCCAACCGTCAAAACTTTTGTGGTTGAGCTTTTTATTGTTCCGGTTCCCATTATAGGTTTTGCTGTATTACAGGTTTCATCCCTGCAGGCCTGATCTTCCATTAGTGAAACGCAAGCTGTACAGCCATGAGTTTAGCGATAGCAAAATATCCCCCTGCAAGATAAGGAGTGAATATCAGCTTGGAATTGATCAAGCGTTAAGTTTCACTGTACTAAAAAAATAATAGTTCAGTCGAAAGAATTCACTGGAAATGCCCAGGGCTCACCGTATTGTGGATACCAACTGATTGTTGAACCTCCAGCGTCGAAATTTGGCTGCGAAGTAAATTCAATATCAAAAGGCGTCTGCTCAGCGTGAAGATTCAACTACTTTGATATTATTCAGCAATGAAAGCGGGGATCCAGAGATGAGAGATCCAGGGCTATATTTGTCACCGGCACTCCAAGCGCTGAAATTGTATGGTATCTCAACTTGTTCTTCAGTACATGAATTTTCTCCGATTAAACTCTTGACTGCGTGACGGAGAGACGGACCAACATTACAGCAAGCAAGCGAGCAAGGGAGCAAGCAAGCGAGCAAGGGAGCAAGCAAGCGAGCAAGGGAGCCAGCAAGCGACCAACAACTGTATTTTATTACATAGTGGATATTGTGTCTCCCTATACATCCAGTACACAGAAATTGCATTATTTTATAGAAGGAACATCTAGTACAGTGGTTCCCATTAAGGGTGTATATGAACCTACGGAGCCCCTATTGATTCAACAGGTTCATCATGTTTCAAGCTTCTATGGCAATATTACATTCATCATTTTTATCCCACAGATGAAAAAAGTACAGAGTATGTTAAAGTTAAAGAAGGAAAAATATAAGTTTAATTACCTTATAACAAAACTACTGGACCCGTGAGTGAAAAAAATTATGCAATAATAGATACTAGCTGGACCCGTGAAATTTTCACGGCTTTTGTAACATCACACTTATTCTTCAACACAGACTCGTTATGTGATATACCTACCAAGTCGATCCTCTTGGTTGATATTAATAGCTACATATCCATAATTCCCAGCAGTGGAGTAGCCTGGGGAAGACCGTGGGGGACACACTCCCTCCCTAAAAAGTTACACGCGCCCTTCACTGGAAATGAGGCCTTGAAAAAAGTACCGCTTAGGGCCTAGCTTTTGTGTCTCGCTGCCCCTCCCCCCCCCGTTGAATTTTGCTAGCACTCTTAGTGCCCACGCCCACATAGAAATTTTTCAGATCCTAAGCCGTTCATTCAGAAGAGCCCAGGAGCATTAGTATTATTAAAAATACCTTGCTCAGCTGCACATGCCTGCTGACCTCCGCGTATCATTGGACCCGTGGAATATTTACTCAAGTTAGCAGAACCCGTGAAACGTTCCCTGTCTGGCTTAAGGTGCTTCAGATAGATCAGTGAAACCTTCACATCGTATCATGGAAATTCCCCGTCAACATCACAAACAACACCGAGATTCGATGTATGATATCTTATATATATGACCAGCGTTTTTCCTGATAATAATTACTGAAGCTGCCCTTGTCTAAGTGGCCCGTGGATTATATTATAAGTTGCTCTGTCTAACTGGACCCGTGGAATTCCTTTGGTAGTAAACCACGGTACAGGTTCCCAAAGA